>RJWM01048196.1:0-11565 GCA_004363535.1 Dasyprocta punctata | reverse complement strand
TTCTTTAATGCATTTTCTATCATTTCGGAAAGTCCATTTGTGTGACTCCCACTGTCTTCCATTTCAGTATCTCTTGGGTTTGTTCTTTGTGGGCTGGGGGACTGAGACTGCCTCTTGGTCTTTCGTTTTGTCATTTTCTTCTGGAATCTATGTACCTCTGTGTCCTGTGCGGCTGGCCGGCGTTCCCCTGAGGTTCGCGGCGTGCAGGATCGTGGGACCCAGTGGGCTGTGTCCCGTGCGCAGCAAGGAAGGGCAGCCTCCCGGGGCGTGCAGGTGGAGTCTCCTCCTTTACTGGGTGGGGGCCAAGGCCTCCCGGTCCCAGGGAGCTGTGCTGGGCACCGCGCGGGACGCGGACCCGACCCTGGTTCTGTCCGCAAACTCGGCCCAACAGCTATGCCTGTGGGGCAGGCCCGGGCAGGTCCCAGGCCTACAGTGCCGGGAGCAACCCTGCTGGGCGGTGCGGTCTGCACAGGAGCTGTGGGATGGCAGACGCTCGAGCGGAGCCGCGTGGCTGAAGAATGGAGCTGCCGTGCACTCTGCAGTCTGGTGGGGGGGGGCCCAAGCTCTCCAGTTCCCTGCAGCTATGTTGCTCAATTCCCCGGTGAGCAGCTCTGGGTTCCTGGGCTGATTTGGGCTGGGCTGCGTACCTCTGTGTCCTGCGCGGCTGGCCGGCATTTCCCTGAGGTTCGCAGTGTGCAGGATCGCGGGACCCAGTGGGCTGTGTCCCGTGCGCAGCAAGGAAGGGCAGCCTCCCGGGGCGTGCAGGTGGAGTCTCCTCCTTTACTGGGTGGGGGCCAATGCCTTCTGGTCCCAGGGAGCTGTGCTGGGCAGCGCGCGGGATGCGGACCCGACCCTGGTTCTGTCCACAAGCTCGGCCCAACAGCTATGCCTGTGGGGCAGGCCCGGGCAGGTCCCAGGCCTACAGTGCCGGGAGCAACCCTGCTGGGCGGCGCGGTCTGCACAGGAGCTGTGGGATGGCAGACGCTCGAGCGGACTCTACTTCACATGTTAACAGGGAAAATTTCACAGTATTGATGATCTCAGTGATCTCTAATTAGCTTGCCTCTAATCTGTGTATTTAAATTAGAGAAAAACTACAGAACAAAAAATAGAATTTTTGCTACATACCCTGTTGTAGTTATATTACATGTGTCCCCAAATCCTCAAGCACTTACAGGTAGGGCTTTTAGGAGTGACTGGATCATAAGTGTGTGATAATAGAGCATGGGTGTATAAAACTAGATTAGCCCACTAACTGGCTCAGCATTATGGTAAATGTGGATAATGGTCTTACCAAAGAGGGAATGCTCACTTTGGGTGCGGGATGCACCATCCAATAGACTTGTAGCCTAGACAGAATAAAAGGGTGAGGGGAGAAGGAAAGCTCCCTGCTTTCTGCCTGACGTGACATGAGCTATTTGTCCTCTGTCATGTCCCTATGCCATGCCACCCTGTGTTGGAACCAGCTGACTACTGATTGAAACCTCTACAAACTTGTCAGTGTTGAATATTTTGTCCTGGAAATGAGAAGGTAACTGAGGCATATTTTCCCCTCTATCTTCTTTTGGCTGAAATACCTGTCACTTTCCTACATATTCTCAAATGCCTTCCATGTGTGACTTCCTTGTCACCTGAGAAGAAATAAAATCTTAATATACTCAAAGTGAAATTTAGAATAAAGTTGCACAGAAAAAGAAACTAATTTCTCTACACATTATATTTTTATTCACATTATCAATGTCTTTTATTGCAATATTTTGCCATGTCAACTTTTAGAAAAAGAGGATCCAGAGGAAAGTGATCATTATCATAGAACCAATATCAAACAAAGTAATATTAAGAAAGTGGAGCGAGAACCTTTGGAACTGAGATATGGGTTACTTCTTGGAAGTACGAGATATCAGGAGTTTCAGTAAATGGAACTTCAATAAATTAAAGCATATATTGACAAGATATAAGAAAACCAACAGTGATGGTATGAGATCTCTTTTAGGAGGGATCTGAGAGCTAGATAATATCTTTCTAAATCCTTTATAGAGACAAAAAAGAAATCTTGAACCTGGGGTACTTGAGAACCACCTTGGATCTATCCCATCACTGGTAGGATCTACAAATAACAGTTTAAAAGCCAGGTGTGGTGACACACAATTTAATCCCAACATTCTAGAAGACTGAGGCAGGAAGATCACAAATTCAAGTCCATCCAGACTGGGCAAATTTGTGATTTCAAAATAAAAATGTTAAAAACAAAGACCTAGGAGAGTAGTTCAGTCAGAAAGCCCCAGTTTCATTTTCAGAACCACACAGAAACACACACACACACACAAAATCATTAAATGTAAAATATGACTGTAAAAGAGGATTAAACTTCACTTCTAAGATCCAAAAAGTTGATGTGATATAAGGTAAATAATGTAACTACCGACTAGATGTCAGATATGCCAAGTTTGTGTTCCCCAAAATTATAGAATGAATTCTAAGGAACAACAGAGTTTAAGAGTAGGAAAAAATGTATTGAGAGATATTGCCTGAGAGACAGGTGGGGTCCTGAAAGTGGATTGGCAATAAGCCCACTTCTCAAAGGTAGTTTTGTGGAACAAAATCATGAGGTGGGTATGTGGGTTAAAACTCTGACCTACCAATATGACTATAGGAATAGATACTTAGGTAACATTAATCCATTGTTGAAGCAGATCACATAGCAAGTGTAAATGGAAAGAACAAAGACTTTCATCAGGAAGGGATGGTTCAGGGTCTTGGTCATCTACCAAGATGGCTGACGCTTATCTAGACTTTATTTGAACAGGTGATGCCAATTATCTTATGCCCTGCATTGGTATGAAGGCCTGGTCATTTCATTTTTGTCTTGAGGTCTGGCCTCCAGCAGATGTGCCTCTGGCCATGGTTGTAATGTGTTATCTTCTGCACTGACTTCTTTAAGGACTCAGTCCTGCCTGACTCCCTATAATATTTCTACTTGGCTGTTCGTAAAAAAATGATCTGAAAAGTAACAATTCAGTCACAAAGTTGATGAAATCTGTAATCTATATTTTCCAGAATAACCTCAGAATATTGAATTATTTCTTAATTTTGAACAAAGTAGGAAGAAAAATTGCAGAAGTATATGACCATAGAGAAAGATGCTCTATATAACCAGATGTGATTTTTGAACTGTCAAATACCTAAGAAATACGTGAAATAAACAGATTCTGTCCTATAACAAAGAGTATTAAAATACTTTATAAAACACATTGGATCAGAAATTTGAAGTTAAAATGAGGTTCTGTACCTACTGGAAGAAACATGGATGTATATGTGCATATCCTTGGAAGAGAAAGATCTTTCCAACTCTGATTTATAATCCGGAAACCATAAGAACACATTGAAATTTGTAGAAATGCTTTGAAAACAAAATCAAAACACCAACTGAACAGCAGGGGCAAAAACTTGGAAGGAGGAGATGGAAACACGGACATGTGCAGGGAGGGAGGGAGTGGGACTGCGGAGCTGCTGCCGCTCTCAGAAAAGAGGAAGCCACTCAGGTTGGACTGGGACAAAGACACAGGGGGACCTGGGACTTTCTGACAGCAAAGTGAGAAGGTGGAAGAGCTAGAAATTCATCACTGTCTTAGAAGAGGATCAGGGCAAAAACACCAGCTACACATGGTTACCTTATTCCCAAATCCAGAAGAAAAGAAAACAATGACAATTGCATCTAAGTGAAAGGATTAAACTACATTTCCATCACAGGAGCTGTCACAAGTCCAATACAGATAAAGAACATCTAAACAATGCAGCAAAAAAGCACAACATCCATGTAAAAATGGACTAGAGATAAGCATAAAAATATCAGAGAAAAGGTGTGTGAATGGCTCTTAATCATATGTAATCTGCTCAAACTGGTTTCTAATGCAAACAATTAAAAATGAAATACATATTTAAGTTATTAGATTTAATATAACCTAAAAGTGTGACCACATTTTCTTGAGAGGGACTTGAATAAATAAGTTATCTCATTAACTGCTACTAAGGATAGAAAATACTACCCTTCCACATGTAAATTTGGAGATAGCATGTAAATTTACTCTCTGAACTAACAACACCTTACTTCTAGTAATTTACACCAGAAACACTGTAAAATGAGGGGGGAAAGCTAGTCAGGGCACTAACATTTGTAAGCAATGTATGTGAAATAATTCAAATTTTTGTCAGTGAGAACCAGTGCATTAGATCGTAGTTCATCTGCAAAACTGAGCAAGTCTTACAATGATAAAATTTCATAAGCCAGAAAACAAGTTGTGACCTCCATGATGGTTATTTATAAATAAAAGAAAAACTAAGTATCTGTTGTAGTCAGGGGTTACAGGGAGAACAACTACATACAGGACACAGGGTTTGTAATACTGTTTTATAATAATCACCCAAAGTTAAACACGAGACGGTGCAGGAAGATCTGTCCACAACACTAAGACCCAGGATAGCCGAGGGCCTGAATCCCACAGCAATATCATGCAAAAGTGCCACTAGAGACCCGAATGCATGACAATGCCTCCCACAGTACCAACTGGGAACCTAAGAGCCCCCAATAAGGGCTCACGCCAGTTTATTTACGGTTCTGTGCTGGGAAGGCCACAGGTCAGCGGTGGAACCAGAAAGTCTATGCCAGCAGGGTGAAGGAGCTGTGCAGTGGCTTGAGGGTTCTATGTAGGAGCCGAGAAGTCATGCTCAAAAGAAGAAGCGGGGCTGCCCTGAAGAGCACCACAGCCATCCCCAAAGGCGACGAGGTCCCGCGCTCCTCCGATGATGGAGAACAGTTGAGCACAGATCAGGAAGCCCAGCGTGACCAGGTTCTCCAGCACACAGCCTCCCCTCCAGAGCCAGGAAGCGATGCACGGTATGAGGAGCAGAGCTCTCGCAACATGAACCACAGCCACTCTCACCGATGAGGTCCCGAGCTCTTCCGACGATAATGGCCAAATCCACATTGGAGAAGCCAGCGTGACAAGCACCTCCAGGAGAACCAACGGCTCCAACAGCAACTCTCAGAAGAACCCACAACGCCCCGCTCTTCTTCTCCATGTCCCTATTTATGCTGGCACCTTTCTTCAGGTGGAGCATCTTTAACTCAACACCAGCTGAACCAATTCAACTGGTGTCAAGTTGACCACCAGTTTGTAATCCATAACAGTACCCAAGAAAAATTTCCATATATAACCACTTATGATTATTATGGACTCATTTTATTAAATTCAAGCTGAAATAAATATTAAATTCAGAGATTGGCTTTGTTAGTGTTATTATTTTTGGATGTTTACTGCCAAAGTATCAATAAAACAATCATATTTATTAAATTTCCCAACATAGCTTCAGACACCATGAATGTCATAATATTGACATTCTAACAGAAAGGAAAAGACAAAGCAGATTTTCTTCATTCCTCCTGATAATTCTATGAAATAAATCTGATTCTGTCCTGCACATTTTGACTCTTTAGTCAACTGCCTTTCCCATATCACATAAAGAAAGCACGTCTGTTTTTTTAAAGCATTAACCGTAAATAAATCAAAAGCATTTTTCCAAGCATTGTATTTGAATAATTTAATGTATTTTTTTCATAAAATACTGGTTACAAAAATAAAAATAAGTAACAAATACATTTGTTATTAATAAATTTCAATACATTTCCAAGCACATAAATTGTTATTTCATATGTTTTATTTAATATATTCGTTAAAATATTTTAATTTATGCATGATAACATATCTGTGCTAGATTACTCTTCACTCTTTCTAACTTGCTTCTTTGAGCAAATCTGAGAGGGTACTCCCTTCCTAGGCCATGTGAACTGCAATAAAATCATAGAAGTAGACTTCCCTGTTTTGCTTATAGACTGACCACATGACTCATAGGGTTAATGTGAACAGAGTTATGCAAAGTTTAGAGCAGAGACTATCATTTATGGCATATCTTATCTTTCCACTTTGCCTTTGAATGTCCACACAGGTGCTACTCCTTTGTCCTCATTTCTAAAATAGACATATGTCAATCAGACCTGAAATGGGAAAACTTCAGTCTGAAATAATCATAGCCTGAAGCCCAGCTACTGCCTGGAGTGAAGTTTCAACCACCACAAAGCTACATATTTTGTAGGTGGTAATCCAATATTCTTTTTTAAACCACCATTATAGCAGAACTCAGTAATATTGTAACTGTATTCCATTAAAAGAAATTCGTTAAATACTCTTTTCTGTTTTCAAAAGTTCTTTTGTTTTGAGACTTATCTGCACAACTATGAGCATATATAGAAATAATCTTATGAGTAATTTTTTCTGGGTTTTTTACATTTAAGATATGGGTACTATAAGAATCCATATTTTCTTATTTCTGACATGTAGGTATTTTTCATTACAGGTTTTCCACTTCTTTATTAATTTCATTATGGTTTAAAATATTGATCATAATGAAAATTTCATTTACTGAAAAAGATGAAATTGTATTAAATGATAAAAACTCAAGAGTTTAATTAATTCAATTAAGTATTCTTAACCACAATGCAAAACATGAGTAAACAAAATTTATCAAAGTTTCTAAAGAAACACTGAATCAATGTTGCAGTCAGGGATTGCAGGGAGAACAACTATATATAGGGCATATAATGTATAGTACTACTTTGCAATAGTCACCCAAATTAAACCCAAGATATGCAGGAAATCTGTCCACAATACTAAAGACCTACAAAATCCACCCAAGGGTCTTGATCCTATGGCAATAAGCTGCATGAATTCATCTGAAAACCTAAACTCCACAACTATGACTCATGCAAGTCTATTCTACAGATCTGCACTGGGAAGGACCAGAGGTCAGTGGTGGAAATGAGAAAGTCTACGCCAGCGGGGTGAAGGATCTGTGCCAGTAGGTTGAGTGTTCTGCAGTGGAGCCAAGAAGTGATGCTCAACATAAGGACCAGGGCTCCCCTGAAAAGTACCACAGCCATCCTCAGTGACAAAGAGGTCTGGAGCTTCTTCAACAATGAGAACAGTCAAGTGTGTATCAGCAAGTCAGTGTGACAAATTTCTGGAGATTAAATAGCACATATCTTTCCCTCTAGAGACAGGAAGTGATGCTCAAAGTTAGGATCAAAGTTTCCCCCAAGTGAATGATAGCCATTCTCAGCGACAAGGTCCCAAGCTCTTCTGATGATAATAGCTGAGTTTATATCAGGGAGGCCTGCATGACAAACTCCTCCAGGAGAACCAACAGCTCCAAGAACAGCTGATTTAGTTCAGATGGTGTTTAAATTGACCACCAGTTACCAATCCACTACAATCCACTAGAAGAGAATGTTGGGGCGATGTGGATTAGAGAAGTGAAAAATCACCAATGTGATCATACTTTTAAATTCAGTCCAAAGTAAAAGAACACTCTACCTACTGAACGGGAGAAATTCAGCAGACAGTTTAGCTTAGCATATGATTTCTGTAGAACTGAACACATTAAGCCAATCTTACTCTTAATGGTTAAATATTTAATAGATCTAACTCATCAGACAATGAGTCTCATTACCATGCACACCAAGTCACCTGTGCAACATAATTTTAATCCCATGCAAGTCTGTGTGAACCTAGAGAATTCATTGTATCAGCATTGTGCATTCTGGTTCTGTCAGTTATTTGACTCTCTTCAGGTCTTGGGAGTACTCTTGTTTGTTTGTTTTTTTCAAAGTTTTTGTTTGTTTGGTTGGTTTTGGTTTGGTTTTTATTGAAATAAAACTGATTTTGTTAATATGATTCTTTTTCTCACACAGAACTATTCTTAGTAGTTAATTTCCAACTTACTAAACTTAGTCAGTTATTCCAGGTGTTATTTAAGAAACACATAATAGGGTTGTGAACAAAATAGTAAATGTCTGCCCTGCCCTTATGGAGTGTACAAACTCTCCAAGATAATGCCACATGTCTGAATTTAGTTAGAAGTTGCCTGTTGGACTTCTCTTTTTTGACATATCTCTGCAATTTCCGTCTGCTACAATTCTCATTTGTTTTTTCAGTGGAAAGTTGTTTTTAATCATTCAACTCATCATGTAGGGAAGCCTGCTGGAAAGAATCAATGAATATGGTCTTTTATGTAGTTCAAAATTTTCTTTTATACTGTGAAATAATTTAAAGTTTGAATTCTGATGATACCTAATCCACTGAGGATTATCTTTAAAATTTTTATTCTGCAATATATAGACAAGTAGTTCTATAATTTTCTATGGCATATATCCTTAAAGTATTCTTTCTGTTTGAACTCAACACAGAAAAAAATATAATGTGTGCTCCATTTTCTCATACTCTATAACTTGGATTTTAATGGGTTTTGTTCTTTATTTCCTCCAGGATCTTGAGACAAACCCAAAATGGAAACAATAAGCACTTTACAAATTGCTATTCCAAATCCATTGAAAATATTCACTTTTCACATCCTATCAAGTATCCAAACTGGAGACAACAACTGAAGACATAGGTGGCAAAGTAAACTGAGAAATGAACTAGACCAGTGAATTTTTCAGTTAAATGTTACAGTTTAAGTTAAATGGATATTTCAAAATAGATCTGTGTAGAATACTAACTCGACATTTGATAGATTCCTAAACTGCAAATCACATTAGCTTTCTAGATTTTAACTTCCTTACTCAAAGAGTAACATGTTAATTACTTGAAAATGTGATAAATAGGAATTCAAAGTGCACTCAAAACCTTGGAATATAATAGGTGTTTACTTATTTTTAAAAAGGTCTCTTACTACATTGCCTGCTGTCATCTTCCATAGAGATGCTCGGGTTGCTGCCCAGAGGCCTGTAAGATCTACTAAACAATACTAGCAAAAAGTTGGTTGATGTAGCAAGTATGGGGGATTCTCTTCTGTCTTGTCTTTGAGGCCCAATATGGTTCTCTCTCTTTTGCTTTACTCTGATCATTGTTATTATTATTAATAAAATTAAATAAATAAATAAATAAATAAATAAAAAGGTCTCTTAAACTACTGGAAATAAAATAATCCCTGCCTCTTTACACTATATTGGTAAAAGAAACGTATGTACATATCTATGTACTCTGTGCTTCCATAATAAACATGTGCATAAGTGCACAAAGAAACCAAAGCAAGTCGGGCATGGTAGCTCACGCCTTTAATCCCAGCACTCGGGAGGCTGAGGTAGGAGGAGAATTGTGAGTTCGAGGCCGGCTTGGGCTACAACGCGAGTGCAAGGCCGGCCTGAGCTACACAGTGAGACCTTGCCTCAAAATCTAGGGCCGGGAGTTTGGCTCAGTGACTTAAGCGCCTGTCTGCCAGATGCGAGGTTGTGAGTTCAATCCCTGGTGCCACAAAAAAGAAAAAAAAAAAAAAAAAAGAAAGAAACCAAAGTGATGATTAAGTACCATAAAAATTTAGAACACAAATTTTAATTTATGAGGTGTGAGGTAGTTAGGAACTTTCCCCAAAAAGTTACAGTATAAAACATGAGGAATATATATGTTTCTGATAAGATACATGCAAAGGTAACTATTGAGTCCAATTCCAATAAAGGATCATTTTATAATGTTATATATTACGAGATAATATGAAATATAAGATTGGGATAGCTTCTTGAATAGTCCTAAATAATAATTTGTAATTTCTCTACTCTGTCATGATGACATTGAGAAACACCTCTAATTTTGAAGTTTGTAAGGACACGATAAAAATGATGACTTCAGAACGAAATATACACCTACATCTTTGCCTTGAAGATTTCTCCCAGTAGAATGATTTACCTTGCTGCTTCTGAATGTCTCTCAGCTTCATTAGAGGTCATGCCTTCAGGCTCATATGATTCATCTGATAAACATCGGAAGGAAAAATATGAGTCAGGGAGTGATAAAAGACATCTGGAATACTTAAATTACTCACTAATATCTTGTATTTTAAAGTTTTCAAATACCAGTATCAATCAAATGTGCTTCCATTTCTCCTTGAAATAGCACTGGGAGACTAGTAAGACAAGTTCCACTTTGCCTGCTTTATGGTGAAGGGCAACAAAGACACACATGATTAAGTAGATCACTCAGCTTTGCACATTTATACTCTGAAGAGCGGGGGTGAGAACCTAGCTCTCCTGCTAGGATAATGCAGTAGGTTAAAGCCCTCTCTCCACAGGTGGAAATTACCCATACTGCTCCTGAAGAAAGCCTCCTCAGAGACAGTGCCTGCGATCCTGGCAACAAGTTCAGTTCCCACATCACAATTTCACTTTGCAGGGAAGCAGCTTCCGTCAGGCCAAGGAAAATATGCTGTTCACATTTTAAAGATTGTCTTGCCATTATTATAACTGCAAAGCATTTTGTGACTTAACTGCGCACTCTAATATAGCATCATTTCCAAATTAGAAAAAAATGCTATTTTTCTTGGTTAATAAAGCTATCCTTTAGTACTGTGGAGAGTTATTTCCATGTCCCTTGTGAATAACAAGCTGTTCGTATGCTCAAGTACTTAATATAAACTGGCATAGGGTTTACAAACAACCTATACACATCTTACAGTGTACATAAAGTTTCTTTTTGTTACTTATAATTTTTAGTATAATATAAATACTTAATAATGGCAAGAGTAAAAATGTCTGTACCTGCTCAGTGCAAACACAGTTTTATCTTGCAGATATTTTTGATTCATGATGAGTTGAATACACAGATGCAGGAATTGCAGATAAAAACTAGTGACTATTTGATTTAAATATACAAACCACAGATTCTATTTCAAAGTAAATTCAGGAAATAATTACTCTGGTTTTACTTTCTCTCTTTCTCTTTCTTTCCTTCTTTTTTATTCTCTCTTTCTTGCTTGCTTGCTTGCTTTTGCTTTCGAACACTGCCACCTCCAAATAAGTTGTTGAGAATGTACACACAGGCACACACACATTCACACATGAAAAATTAAAGCCTTTTCATTTAAAAAACCTGACATGGAGCGAGGAACAATTTTTTTACATTATCTACGTATTTTTCCAAATTGACCAATTCACCAAAAATATAATGTACTGTAGTATTACTTAAATTAGAATGTAATTGTGGGAAATTTTCAATTGAACATTTAATAGGTCTTCTCTTTATGTCACTAATTTTCTTTGACATAATAACTTAATGGAAAGCAATTTAAAAATGGATTTGGGGGTACCACCTTTAACGACATATGGAAAAGAATGCAAAAGTTTTGCACTCTTTGTAGGAGAACCAGGAAATAATTGCATAATTTCTCTTATATTAGAAACCCAAAAGGTAAATAAAAAGCAAAAGGAAAGGCAAATAATAGGATGTAGAGAGGTAGACTGTTTTTGGGAAGTAGACTGTTTTGTGCAGCTGAGCTGTATCCTTGGCTAGACCTTTTACAAATGGAAAGAGAAGAGAGAGCTGGAGGGAGGTGGGAGAGAGGGGGGTAGGGAAGGGAAGAGAAGGGGATGAAAACAAGTAATGAAGATGTGTTAAGCACGTTTTCCAACACTCCACAAGGAATGTCAACATTATGTACTACAAACATGGAGAGAGAGAGAGA
>RJWM01048195.1:0-11584 GCA_004363535.1 Dasyprocta punctata | reverse complement strand
ATATATGCAATGTATATATGTATCAAAACATCATGCAACTTCACTTATGAGGACAATTTTTATATTTTTATGTGGTAGTTAAATAAAAATTTTATTTAACAAAAATAAATAATAAAGGGTAATGAAGATGAAAAATATTTATTATTAGATCTCTCAGAATTTAGTTGGTGATAACAGAACCTAGATATATAACAGAAAGGTATATAATTTGATTCGGAAGAATTGAAGAAGCCAGCTCTGCCTTGAGAACTCTAGGCTGACTCCAAGCAGCCTAATGCAAGACCACCCTAAATAAAGTGTGGTACTTTTAGTATTAGAATGGTGTGTTCCATCTGTTGCAGCTGTACTTTAACAGAGTACCTGAGACCTGTGTATGAGGTCCGGCCTGTTGGTTGTGCAACTGCCACAGAAATCACTTGTAGTTTATAATTTTCCTGAGTGCATTGTTTTTCCAGAATGTAACTCATATATTGAGCACTAGCTACAAGAGATTAAAGGAAATTTGGTGTTCAGCATTATAGGAGGAAAAACTAGAGGGAAGCTGGAAAGGATGTTGAAATATTCGAGTGACTGTCTTTCATGGTGATGCATAAAGGGATATAGAGAGGGCACAATACAATAAAACAGTTGACCTCGTGAAGGTTACAGTCAACTGGAGAAGTTAACAAAATGATTGATTAACAGATTCCAACTTTGCTTCCTTCTGGGAAATGACAACTTAGATTGATATCTGCAAGGCAGAAGGAAACAGATACCTGGAAAAGAATAGTCTAAGAACATCCATCCCACATGGACTGCATAATGGCAAGCGTCCTCTTTGTATGTAACTGGAAGGTCATGAAGTGAGCTCTGTGTCACAGGAGATATGAGCGAGCATGAATGCAGAGAGGTTAAGCCTGGGAAGGAGATGCGTAGGTCTCTGTGGGCTAGACAGCCTGTGTGGAGTACTACTCTTTATCCTGTATTCATACAAAGCAAGGGGACAGATCAGACAGGAACTGTGAAATACTGAATTTGTCTAAATTCAGGTCTCCAGATGGAGCAAAATTGTGTCTCAACCCCACTCCTTCATTGTTCCACAGCTTTGTGCTCTTTTGTTTTAGTGAGATTTCTAGCTCTTTGGGGAAACTGAATTTCTTGAAAACAACCAATTTTCATTTCTGAGATCATTTCAAATGTCTCAGGGCTGGGATAGGAACAATGGCTTTGAACGTGGAACACTTGACAGGAAACTGCTCCCACCCTGTGCAGAACACAGACTGAGAGAACCTGGGCCAGACTAAGAATTCCTGAGAAGGATTTGATGATTGCCAGTTAATCAGGGGTAGCTGTGCTTAGCAACCGTACCATGTGCTTTGGTAAGAGATGGAAAGGCATGGAAGTAGTCATGCTGTCTCCTAAATTAACCTCCTTCCTACTCTTCGGGCAGCATGTTGCTATACTTAGGTAGCCAAGGGAATTGTCACGTCGTGACCTTTTCTAGTAGCTTTATCTTTAGATCCTGTTGTTGCTAACTGTTCAAATTTATTTGCATTTGGACTGAAGTACCCTTCTATCTTGCAATAAAGACTTTATCAATTCAGACTCTTCTCTGTGTTTGGTAATAAAAGAGCTCCGTTTTTAAAATCAGCAAGCCTGCCATGGATTGCTTTTTGGAATGTCTTCTTTTAGCATTCTCTGCAAAGTCCTTGTTGACCACTTGTTACTCGGAATACCTATGTTTTGCTTTGTGTCTTTGTTTCATTTTATTTTAAACCTGGTTTCTACGATGGACCTGGACTCCACTCTAAAATTTCAGGTCGCATCCAGTAGTTAAGGTTGATACTACCCTTATCTCAGTGATGAGAAGCTGATTAACGTTTGGGTACTCAAACCATTTAATTTTAAGAATATATATTGTAGTATGGGCAAGTAATCACATCAGAAGCGGCGAAGTATAATTATGGTTATAATTTTCAGAGAAATGCATTGTCTCATTGTTTATATTTGGAAATTATTTTTAAAATGCGAATTTGGAGCTGTGGAAAACATCTCACTGCAACTTGGAACTAAATGAGGGAAACCTGAAGCCACTCAAGAGACCTGATCAGGAAACACAATGAACTTCTGGATCATGCATTGCTGTAGGTGGATTTCCAGCTTTCTATCTCAACGAATTTCCTCTTTCATTTAAGAAAATTTTGAAATGAACCTGTACTGCTTCCAATCAAAACAGTTTCAGGATTAACAGCAGGTATATTTTTCAAACCATGGAGTTTCTTTTGTTTTGGAGACAGGATCTCACTATGTAGCCCAGGCTGGACTTGAACTCACAGCAATTCTGTCTCAGCCTTTCAAGTGCTGAGGTTACAGGCAAAATATGGAGTTTTTAAAGTAAAATATAGTTTGGTAATTTAAAAGATAAATTCCATTGTTTCAAGAGAAAAGTATGGAATTGAACTCTAATTTTGTTAATCATTAGTGGGGCAAACAAATGTCATTTAACTTTCAGGCATCAGGTATGTTCTCCATATAAAAGGGAAGGGGAAAGGTATAACCACACTTGTATACATAGGTTTGGTTTACATACATAAAAAATAGATTTTTTTTCACATATGTGTTCAAGAGAACTAGTACATAATTATTTTACAGTCCTATTTTGGAAAGAAATATTCTCTGATATAAACTATATTTTAACTATCTATAAATGTCATGATACTAAATTCCCTAATTACCAGTTACCAGTAGTTACTATATTTAAAATGATAATGAAACTGTATTGTTATTTAACATATATGAAAATATTTAAAAGGAATATATGTAATGGAAGAGGGATTGAAACGTTCTTTTACTGATCATATTTCTAATCTTTAGTAGAAATCGAGGCTCCTATAGGGGAATATCTAAGAAAAAAAATAATGCTTATTTATTACCGGCCTTTACCAATACTGAGAAGAAAAAACGTTGGTTTCCTCATAAATTCTACTAGGTATGTTGCAGAAATTAATTGTGGAATTTCAGAATAGCATTTTCATTGCCTATAAAAGTCTTCATTTGCTGCTGTCATGATTTCACAGACATTTGCAGAAATTCTGTAAACAGAACTGAGTTCCCTGAGAGTTTTGTTATGCTCCTAGAGATAAATATGAATTTGAACTTTCTTGCAAATATAGTTTATTTTTGCTTTCTTTTTTTTTTTTTTAGATCATCTTTTTATTGCAATATTTTTTTTTTTTTCGCTCCTTAGCTAGCCGGGCCCTGCACAGCGCCAGCGTGGATGCCATCCGTGATGTCATGGGGGTGCCCCTTGCCCGCACTGCCGCCCACAGACTGAGCAGTCCCCAGGACTGATTTCTTTAATGGTTCCCAAAAGTTCTCTGGCTAGAGACCGGTGCCTCATCTGTCGGGCAATGTTGACAATCTCATCCGCTGTGTTTAATGTTTTTCTGCTTTTTTCTGTCTCTTGGCGGCTCCTCGAGGGCTTTGATGATCAGGGCGGAGGCAGACGGCACCGCCTCAGTCCGAGCCCTTCTGTTCTGAACGGTCAGCCTCACTGCGACCCTCTGACCCTTCCAGGTACCAGATGCCTTGGCAGTGTCATCACCCACTTTTTTAGGAGACAGACCCAAGGGGCCGATCTTGGGGGCCAGGGCAGAAGTGGCGTCCCTGACATCACCACCGGTGCACCTCAGTACACTACTCTGATCTCACTGGGGCTGAACTGGGGTGGCATGGTGGAGGCGGCTGGTATCGGATGAACCTGGATTTGGGACAACAAAAGAAAATTGCACCTTAGCCTCCTCCTAACCGAAAGACGTTAAGTGCAAATGTAGTTTCAGAGGAAACTTTTCTTCTTTAAATTCTAATTCAGTTATGATAGTTCTCTTGCAGATATTAAGGGGATGGAGCTGTATATTTCTATGGTAAAAATGAGGCTAAGACAGGACAGTTTATACATATCTGTGCATCCACTTGAAAGAATAACTTCAGTACTTGTAGGTACTGAATATTTTGCATATATCATTACATTTTTTCATAGGTACAGGTCACAAATATCAAGATGTATAGTTTTTTTTTTTAATATTCAGTTGAGTTTTAAGATCCTGACTTATGATATACTCTGGGAACAATGCTATTAAAAAAGATGAGAAAATCCACAAGTTCCTCTTGTAGGTACTGTGGAAAGAGAAGCAACAACACAATCTTTAAAACTCCTTTAATGGAAATTCCACTATGTAGTAATTAGTAATATAGACCATGATATACAGCACGAAAGAAAGTATGTATTCTTTGTGAGAAAGTATCCCAAACTCATGAAATGTACCCAACAGCAACATAATTCCAAAAAATTGCTTTACTAGTTTTTCAAAGAGTGTCATAAAATGTCACCATTAATTTAGTGGATTATGTAAAATAAATTTATTCTGGAAGCTACAAGTTCAACAGTGTGCCAGCAGGTCACGCTCCCTCCAAAGACACTTGAGGAGACTACTCCTTGTCTTTTTTTCTTTCTGTGGTTCCTGTAATTCCTTCACTTATGGAAGCAAAACTACAGTCTTTGTCTTCATCTTCACATGGCCTTCATCTCTGTGTTTTCCTGCTTTGAAGTTTGACCTGTAAGATCATCAGTCATCGAACTCATGGATCATCATAAATGCAAGATGACCCCATCATGAAACCCTTTATTCAAATACATCTGCACAGCCTTTATTCCCAAATAATAATGCCTTGAATGATAGTGATATTAGACTTGAAAATATCTTTGAGAGTACACATTTCAATCTATTGCAATGATTAAGCAAGTACGAGCTTAGTTTGCCACTATTACATATGTACTATAAATAGACAATAAAAGTCAATGGACCAGAGTAGAAATATTACAGAATAGTGAAAAGCAAATGCAACAGGATGATAGGACCAGTTTCCTTTTCTCCAGTTCACAAGGAGTGACATATAGACCAGAGATGACTCTAACTGCCAAGGAGAGCATGGTGGCTGAACAGGATGCCCTCACCCAGAGACTGAGAGGTCATAATGGACTCATGCTGTGATGACCTTGACCTACTAAACCATGTAACTAACCACTTCATAATTGCTCTCAGTAATGATATGGAGGGACATTGAGAGTCACAGTGAACTACCTCTTCCAATCATCTACCTCTTGGAGCTATATATTAAAGGAAGGCGCTAAATTTTTTGTAGGGTTACTCCTATGGTAGCAAAATAATGGCTTCCAAAGAGGTTCACATCTCAGTTCCTGGAAACTGAGAACATGTAACTTTACAGCAAAGGAGTTTTGCAGGGGGTTCTTGAGGCTGCTAAGCAGCTGATACTAATTAGGGAACTTAATATCTGTTCCCTGTGTGGGGTACAGTTCATTGGTCAAGTGTTTGCCCTACATGTTTCAGGCCTTAGCGTCAACGCACAGCACTGAAAAAATAAATAAATGAGAAGATTATCCTTGATTAACTCCATGGCACTATGTAATTAATTAAAAGTAGGAAGATAAAGCGAAAACTGCTTGAAGCTTTGGAGAATATGGACTTGCACCACTGTCACTGTCTTTGCAGATGGCAGCTGATCCTGCAGAGGAAGGAAATGTACCACAGACCAAGCATTTCAGACAGTTTCTGAAAGCTGAGAAAGACCCGCGAAATAATATTGGCTTTAGTCCTGCAAACACCAGGAAATAATTTCTGCCAACAGCCTAAATGATCAAGAAAGAAAATATGCCCTAGAGTCAACAGGGAAAAACTACAGTTCTAGAAAATAAGATCTACGTCTGACTTCTGACCTCCAGAATTGTAAGAGAAAAATTCTGTGCTGTCAGACCAATGTTTCTCATATATCTGCAACTAGAGCAACAGTTAATACAATGGCATTACTCTACAACTTAGCTTTACTGTACATTCAGGAGCTGGGACCAACTCCATTAAGTCTGTATAAGTCATACTTGGTTAGTGCTATTATTAACAGAATTCCAGTCAGCAGGATGTGCCTAACTAACTAGCCTGACTTTGGCCAGGATTTCATCTTTAGTCTATGAATGAGACTCAGAAGCAGATAGTAGGTCTTATTTCAGATGAGCATGCACATTCTTTTATGCATTTTTCCACTTGTCCAATATGAATCTAGCCACAAGAGGAAGTATGCTAGCACTTATTGTTTTGTGTAAGTATTACATTGGTTTGGTTAAATCACTTGAACAGTATCACCAAATGGTGGTGTTTTCAATAACTCTGCATAGCCGAAAGCCTCCTGGGAGCCTGATGAAGCATTTGAGTTTGTATCAATCTGAATAAAGCAAGACTGTCCCACCATATATTTGTGCATGCATGTGAGCAGTCTGCACTCATGATGTGGTTGATAGCATCAGGGAAAATAGGCAAAGCCAAGCTCAAGAGAGTTCTCTGTTCCTGTAGGACCAGGATGGGAAGATAATCTCTGCAGCTGCTGATGGACTCAGGAAAACGAGCAATTGCTTTTCCAGGCTATAATGGTGAACATTAATCATCTTTCTTGTCGTGTCTTGTAAGTCTCAGGAGTATTTTCCTGGGTGCTGGGGTTGGTGCTCTCACAGTCTGCTCCTTCATGGCCACCTTGTTCAGGTCTTTAAACCAGTCCCTCACCTGCACTCAGACTATTGCCCAACTGAATCAGTGTTCATGGAGCTGGAACTCTTAAATAAGATCCCCATGGATTTCTATAGACTTTCATCCATGTAGGAGAAAATTATTTGCTCAACATCTACTATGGACAAATTGCCTTTATTGGCCTATGCACGTTTGTCTTAAAGATTAAAGTATAGATAAAATTATTGATATTTTACAAATGAAAGTTGAGAGTCAGAGAGGCTTAGTGACTTCCTCAACCCTAATACATTAAATCTTTCAATCTCTGCTGCTGACTTGCAATCACAAAATACTTAGCATATTAAATTGCAAATGTCAGTGTGCTTCAAAGTCTCATGTTCCATCCCTGTGCTTTACTGTTTTTTACTCCAAAGAAAGGAAAATGGAGTCTCTGTTAAATTAAAATGCATGCTGGTGTGGCCTTGTTCTCTCTATCCCCCAGTCCCAGTCTGGGAACCAGCTCCATGAACAGGCCACCACCAGACTGGGAACAACTAGACCCTAGCCCCTTCCAGCACGCAGGCTGGCAAACAAGAAGTACCAATCCCCCTCCCCTACACACACACCATAATTGACCTGCTTATCTGGAGAAACACAGGCTGTGATGAGATGTGGAGGTGAAATGCAACTGGATGCCTGTGGTACTTTGTTGTTTCACTAACATTGCAGGTCTTGGGCCAGTGTTCTGATCATAGTTTTAGAGGATAGTGGTTTGCGGTGTGACATCTAGGGGGGATCTCCTTCTGAGGGCTTCAGCCATTGCTGATTCTCTATGGTTTTGTTTTGGAAGTCCTGTATCATTTCCATTGTTTTGCGGGATTGGGTTTTATTCTCTTTTGTTTTGTTTGATTATGTCAAATCCGATGGCAGGAGCAGCTATTTCAAGATAGCAAGAAATATTATGGTAGCAATTTTGGATTTGCTATTGGCTTGTTTTGAAGTCCTTTATTGCATTCATTGTTTTGTTTTTATTGTTTCTATTCTATTCTGTTCTGTTTGATTTTTACTATATCTGAAGTTATCTGCAGCTATTTTGAAGACATCAAAAGGCATTACTGTAACTATTGTTAATTTTATAATATTTTGAAGTCCTGTATCTTTCACACTGGTTTGTTTGGATTGGTTTCATTCTGTTTTATCCTCTTCAAAAATAAAAAAAAATTAAAATGTACACACATGCACACACACATACATACATATTTTATTTTCCTTTTACCCCCTCTATTCTGTATCATTTTAATAAACACTTAGGTAATCACATAACATTTATGAAACTACCAAGATAATTTTTGTATATAATGTATGTTGGTTACATGTATATGGGAAATGTGCATAATCATGTATATTTATTGTGCATTAAAAAATTAGAATGTGCAAAAATACAAAACTGTATATACATTTAAGTATCTCTCTAACAAAATAACTATGCAAATTGTGCAAGATGTATGATGCTAAAGTAATTATTTTATTAAGTAATCAATTTTACAAGTAATATTAAATAGCTCATCATTTAATAAGAAAATATATCCTACCAGTTGACAACATAGTATGTCAATGCCTTCTGGAGGTGTGACACAAACATGGGATCAAAAATAGTACGACAGGTATTTTTACCTTCCCCATTCCATAGATGAGAAACCTCAAATGCTTTAAGGTTGGGTAACAGCCAATAAGTACAGAAGCCTGTACTCGATCACAGGTTTGCATTATACAATGAAAACCAGGATTATCTGAACTGTTCTATCATCCTATGAGCCAGAAATTAAAGCATTACAGGCAACCTTGGTAACAGAATTGCATTAAGCTGGTTGTGTTTATATCACCTGAAAAACAATATCACACATGAGTGGGCACCAACACAGACTGCATTGCACTCTGGACATGTTTAGCTTGCATTGCAGTGGAAGGATTCATGATGATAAATACATAGATCTTCGGGGAATGTTTTTAATTTACTAACTATCAAAGGGGAGATGTGGCCATCATCAGCAAAAGTCACTGTTTGTCCTAGAGTTACCTCTGGGAAGTGCTTGTTTTGTTCCATGTTTGTTGCTCTGGGCGTCATTGCTGCCAGCCAAGAAACTATCTTGGGTGTGAAGTTACTGAACTACTTATTTCACTAAATTCTGTCTCAAAATGTTGATTTGATGTCCTTGCCTCTCTGCTCCCTTTCTTTCTCTTTCCCTCCAAATTTAGAACTCTCCAATTCTATTCCTTACTTTTGTCACTCTTCTTCTTTATATACCATATGCACTCAGATTTGGTTAGAAATGTCAGACAAGGGAAGCACTGAAATGCTCCAGATACACAGCTGTTCGTGTTGGAAAGAGAATCGCCGTAGGAGTGGAGACAGGCAGACCCAGTGACTCTGATCCTTGGGTCCCAGACCTGCTCTCTTACTGACTCCACTACCATGGCTTGCGAGCCTATTCCAGGCCCCACTTGAAGGCTCTGGTGTAGCACAGAAGAAACAAGCTACTCTCTTGATATTCTTAAATAGACTGAGCTGAATAAACACCTTACTCAAGTCAATGGTCCTCAAGTTACAGTGAGTTGCCGGGGACAACTAGAGAACTTGGTAAAACGCAGATCACTAGTCTCCAACCACAGCTGTTAGGGAAAGTGATGGGGCATAAGAATGTTCACTTTCACAGATTCCAGGTTTAGAGACTACACCTTGGGAACCACAGAAAGGAGACTTTGAAAAATCAGGAAGAACAAATGTGCTCAAAAATCGATTTTCTGGTCATGCTATAGAGAAACCTATTATTGTATCTTCCTACAATGCCACCATCCGTAGCGTCTCTAAGAAAAATGCTATTATATTTGACCTGTAGTGATTATTCAGAAATACTGAGATATCACCCATCAGATATTCTATCTTCCCTAATGGGGTGGTACCTGTAGTTTTCAATGACTCCCTTCTCCATGTGGTTCCAAGATAAGTCAGGGCTGGGAATCACCACATTTCCAAAGAGGATGTTCAGGATTTTTTTTTTCTTTTCCCTCCTAGTCACATCCTTCAACAGAGGGTGAAGGATGTCATTAAATGAGAAAATAGAGTACCAGGTAAATAATTTGAATTTAACTTTTTCATCTCCATTTATATTTGTGATGCTCTTGACCACAAAACCTTCTTATAATATTAACACATCTTTATCCTTTACTTCTTGAGTACCTACTACTCAAGAAAAAAATGCTCATTTATATTATTTTCACATATTCACTTAGAGTTTCATTTCACAGTCATAAATTATCAAAATATTGTTAAAATCAGAATTAGAATAATAAAACAAAACAAACCAAAAAGCCAGTACAGGGAGTTGTTAGCTTTTGGTAACATTCATTGAGAAAAATGGTAGAGGAATATTACCTGATCTTTTTGTTACAGGCAACTGAGTTAGATAGAAATATTTTAGGCATTGAGACAGGGCTGGGCCCTCAAAGGAACTAGTGCAGAAGATGAGATACCTTGCAACTGTGGGGAGACAGACACCTCTACTGTGGGCCAGACCACAAAACAAAAGATAAAACAAATGCACCCACATACTTCCTAAGAGTAAACATCAGGGATTGATATTTTGAATAGGTCTCTATCACCCTGAGGAAGCCAGGAGTCACTAACCTGACTCCCTGCAGGAAAAGTCACTGCTCTTTAAGCATGCGCACTTGCTATTGACGCGCTTTCCCATCTGTCCCCAATTTAATCAATTTTACCTGAGCAATTAATCTATCGGTTGACCATAATTCTGTCCCACCTCATGCCCACATTGAGAGTTCCCATATTTTCTTCACTTCAGACCTGCCTCATTTTGTGGTTTAGCTCTATAAAAGTCTCTAGAAAAGACAGAGTCTTTGGCAACCCACTCAAGATCCCTTGTCTCTTTCTCTCAGACAGAAGCTTTCTTTCTCTCAATAAATACATAAATACATTCTACTCTTAACTTCTATTCCTAAAATTCATTCTTTGATTTTACAGAATAGGAACTCATACCAAATACTTAGTAGTAGTTTGGGACTTTCCTTCCCCTATATCTCTTCCTTAAGTATTGGATATTGTAATAATAGCTGAAGTAATATAAATTAGTTTTAAATATGCAAAAGTTAGAAAAGATTCAAAATTTAAACTGGAAATGTAAGTAGAAGAAAATGTAAATACATTTAACTTCTTTAAACCACTTATTGAAATGTAGTCTTAATATTTGCAATTTTGAATTAATTACTTCTGTTTTTAAAATTATGTCTGAAGCAGCAATGAATGATATTATAAAATCAGATATTTCTAGTGATTTATAAAACATCCATTAGTGCAATTTATGAGTGAAATTTTCTATCAGCTTTTTTTCCTTTCCTAGTTTTTGATATATACTCTTAAAATTTAAAAAATGATTTCTCTTAAAGTAGGTAGGAAGTAAGTAGACTTTAATTCTTTTACAGAAACCATTATAATAGATGTAATTGTTATCTGATTTGAAGTTAAGAGATGTCTGGATGTTATCTCATAAACTAAAATCATGAATATCAATGACATTATTAAAATATTTCCAAAGTGAATATTATTACCATGTTTTTGTATGTTTTATTATTTTATTAGATTTTGATCATATGATATATATATATGTGTGTCATCAGTTTTCTATTTTTAACTTATTTTTTGAAGCTGGGTTTCACTTTTGAAGTGATTTTCATTCTAGCATCCTTCAAATTTAATATTTTTCATCATTTTTCTTTATGAGGCATATTTGTTAAATAAAGTACCATATGATCATGGGTGAAAGTAAAAGTTTATGAATGATTATCTTGAAAAAAATTGGAAAAACAGTTGTAAATGCATCATCAAAATATTAAATTTTAATATCCAATTAATGATTTTTACAAGTCAAACAGTAAACTTTAACCAGTGGCTTGTACAAAGCTCATACCATAAGTGAACCAAAACTTAATTTTTTAAAAATTTCAAATACTTATACAAC
>RJWM01048194.1:0-11566 GCA_004363535.1 Dasyprocta punctata | reverse complement strand
AGGATCTCCTGCCTGCTCCCACTCAGCTTTCCTGCTCTGGTAGCTGCAGTCCAGCAGCTGCATCCGGGACCCCGCTGAGGAAGTTCAGGGCTGAGCCGTTCCTGGACTTGCACCTTCACTCAGAACTCTGAGGGGCAGGGCTGCCGGGGAGGGTGTGGAGGCTCCCTCTCTTCTGAGGCCACCCCTACTGAGTCATTCTGGTCTGCACACACTTGGGTTTTCCTTTTGTAAGGGAATCATCAGAATGGAAATAGTCAAGTTCGCTGTAAAGCCTTTTTTTAAAAATTTTATTTAAAAGAAAATAGAAGATAGAAACAAAAAGCAGGAAAGACAAACAACAACAATGACAGATCTGATACAATTACACTGTAGATTTACACTCTGAGGTGGTTGAAGTTTGACAGTAGTTACAATATTACATATCGTTACCTTCATAGGGGTTGATCATATTGACAGACATAGACACGCAAGGTTTATCAATTCAGGAATATTAATTTTCTTTTTTAATAGCTAATGTACCCAGCAATACAGTTTTTTTAGCTGTCTTATTTATGCATATTTATAAATTTATGTCTTTTTCTTTTCCCTTCCTTTCTTCCTTTCCCCTTAGAGTATCTCTTGTTATCCTTGAAATAACTACCCATAATATCAGGTCTAATATAATCAGGCTAAATAGTTCAGAGTGAAGCCTATAAAGGATAAAAGAAAGGTCATACTTAAGAGAAACAAAAAAACTAAAGGATTCAACTAACAACAACAACATATCCTATACTGTAAAATTATAGGTTTAGGACTTTAGATGGTTGGAATTTTACAGTGGTTGCAACATTGTATATTACCATTAAGGGGACTGTTCAGATGGACAGATAAAGACATGTAGGATTGATCTGATCATGTGAATATCATCTGTTCTCTCTCACCAGTTAATCGCTGTAAAGACTTAAGAGAGAAGTTTCTATGAAATCCCCTGAGGTAGTTACGGAGGGCCTTGGCCTCTTCCTAAGAGCAAGGGTTCAAGAAGTCTCCATTTCTGATGAATTTACTCCTCTGCCCCGGCCACTTTATTACCTGAAGTTTAGGACCAAGGTTATCTAGCAAACCCAACCCATTAGCAAATCCTGCAGTTCTCTTTTCTATATGTATCCAGAAATGGTCCTCTCCGGCCACCTGCACAGTGATGACCTTATCCTAGCACCATTGCCTCTGGCCTAGATTACTGTAGCTGCCCCCAAACTGGACTCTCTGTTTTTGTCCCTAGATGCTCAAGCTCTTCTTGCCCAGCAGCTGAGCAACCCTTCTACACCATCAGTCAGACGGTGCCTGTCCTCTGCGCAGCTCATCAGAGGCCTCTCCTCCACGACCTCATTACTTCTTTCCCCTCTCACTCCTTGCACAGAAGCCATGCTGGTCTCCCTGCTGCTCCTTGAACCTACCAGCATATTCCTGCCCCGGAACATTTGTACTTGGCTTTTCTTTGTCTGCAATGTTCTTCCCTGAGATAACTTTATGATTTATGCCTTGTTCCCTTCAGCTCTCTGCTTCGATGTCACCTTCTCAGTGAGGGCTTCCCTAACCACCCACCTAAAACATCAACTCCAATCTCCACCACTTTCTAGCCCCAGCTTGCTTTTGCTTCATATCACTTGCCATATCCTGAAGTGGACATTTATATATTTTTGAAGTTATTTTATCTCACCAAAATTGCAGGTCCAAAGAGAGAAACTCTGATAACTTCCCCCTAAGTCTCTAGTGCCTGGGACTCTGGTTGGCATTTAGGAAGTACTAAACGAACTTAAATCGGATAAATGAATGAATAAGTGGGTCGGAAACACACACACACACACACACACACACACACACACACATGCACATATATTAAATCTGCATTAAGTGAAAGTTTTTATCTTATCTACTTAGATGTCTCCCCTTTGTTTTGCCACAAGAATCTTCTGCAATTCTCATACACAGCAGATCCCCTACTATATTTGGAATGCTGCCCTGGTCCCACGCCCAGATAATGAGAACACTCTTGGGGCATTGATCTGGGTGCAGGGGTTGGTATGGGGCCCAAGCAGGCTCTTTCTGGGGGCTGGTCTTTTAGTTGCAGGAGCCCTAGTGAGAACTATACTGAGGGAGGCTGAGAAGAAGGGAAGAGGACACAGAGGCTCTTGCAGTGGGCAGGAAGGTAGGCAGGAAATTACAGAAATAATTTTAACATCCATAAATCTAAAATCAATCTCTTCCCATAAGAGGAGAGTCAGAAGCTGGCCTGGGGAGGGGAGAAACTCCAATCAGGGTGCACTCACAGGGCTCGACAGCTTTCCATCAAATGCAGGTTGCCCCCTGTAATACACTGGGTACCTTCTCCTCTTCCCCATATTTTCCTTTAACACACAGTGTTGAGATAAGCATAAGAATTACTTCACATAATGTGAAAATACTGAAGAAAGGAGAAACACGAGAATGCTGCCAAGCCAAGAAAGCTGCACATTTAAATCTTTTTGAGCTCCTCTGGGCTCTGAGTTGCCTGTGGAGCTGGGCGTGCTCAGTGAACTGACCGCAGGGCTCGGTGCAGGACATGTGACAGGAAGCAGTCTCTACGTGAAGTGTGAAAAGAAGCCCCCACCCAAATGTTAAGAGACTGCTAAGAGGAAAGAAAAGTTTGTGCAGCTAACACAACATGGGGCTTGCCAAAATCATCCTGCCCTAATTGTCTTGTCAGCAGAGCCACTTTTCCAAAGAGCTAGAGACTCGTGACTTGGTTGCTTGATTGTGCCTGTCTCTAGATCCTGCCTGGAACCTCCACCCCACCCTACCCAGTGCCCACTATTTCTCTGTATTTTCACTTGCGGGGCATTCTGCAGGCTGAAGCCTCAGAGGTTCCGTTGAGAGCACAATGCTCTACACTCAGGATGTGAATGGCTGCAAATGTCATATTGCTTATCTTGCTCAGTGCAACACCCAGCAGCTGCTGGCGCTTAACGAGGAGGCGGCACAGGGCTCTGAGAATCGTCCTGTGTGTGCTTTGTTCGTGCATTTTGCAGCTGATTTAAGAGCAAGAAAGGAACAAACTCGATCTGATGTCTTTACTCCAGAGATCAGTCCACATCCTTCCTAGGGCAGGAAGAGCAGGTGACTGGGACACCGGACATTTGGCAAGCTGGTGGCCTTCCTGCTTTGGCATGCTTTGCCGGGGTTTTCATGAAAAGACAATGACCTTTATAAAAAACAATGACCTTTGCAGAGATCTCCAAACCCTGGCAACTCAGCAGTGAGCTCAGTTCCAAAACCATTCCTAGTGCCTTTCCCAACAGAGTTGAACAAGTAGAAAGAAAGCCTTTTAAAAAAATTCACCGAAGTTTTTGGCAAAGCTTAGGAGCTCTCTCCCCCACCCTGTAATTAAAGCAGAAGTAAACAGTAAAAGGGTATCAAATTGCAGCTCACTTTGGTAATAGGTGCCCAGGTGGAGCTGCTGCTTGTAAGGACCTGTGCCTTCAGACAGCAGGGCCGCCTCTCTGAGGAGCACTCCTTTGAGTCCCCAGATCTGACACATCAAGATTAAGACCTGAGGATTTGGAGCTGAGAAGCAAGAAAGGGTGAGTCATCTGAGCCGTAACATTCAAAAAGAAAAAAAAGGACAAAATTTCTTCCTTATTTGAAGTTACTCTCTCTGCACCGACTCTGAGCCTCCTCTCGTTTTTGGAGGTCATACCTGCCCTGCACCTACCACCTTTTCTAAGAGACACATGTGCATCCAAGGAGCCCAAGCACGCCCTGCTCCCTGCAGAACACAGTGTATGTGAGGACGCTGTCTCACACTGACTCCGTTTTTCTGCCTCTGCTACTCCCCAGCAGGGTGGCCCAGACAGATGGTCACCTCCGAGTTTCAGTTTTCTCACCCTCAAAAAGGGAACACCAATAACGCTTAGTTTATAAGGTTTCTACCAGGTTTACATGAAACAGTTTATCATTCTGGGCACATAGAAACAACCTCACCATTGATGTTACTTGTATGAATAGTTGATTGCTTTATAGCATTGAGTAGTATTTCACAGTATGGGTATGTCACAAATTTTTATTTATTCTCCCGTTAGTGGGTATTTGGGTTGTTGCTAGGTTTTGGCTATTATGAATAAAATTGTTACTACTTGTGAACCAGTCTTGACTGAACATAGTTTCTTTTTTTTATTTTGGGTAAATACACAGGAGAATGGATAGGTCTATGGTAGCCTGCAGTTTTTTTATTAGTACATGTTTGCAGAACACGAAGTTTATGATCCTCTTGGGGAGAGGGTAACTGTACATAATATGATTTATTTCTTTTTTTAACCCACTTCTTCTCTCCTCCCTCCCTTCTCCTCAAATTCCCCTTTCCCCACTTTCATTCTTCTACCGACTTTTTTTTTTTTTTTTTTTTTTTAAGGCAGGGTCTTGTTATGCAGTTCAGGTTGACCTTGAACTCACTATGTACCCTAGGTTAGACTCAAACTTAAGGTGATCCTCATGCCTCAGCCTCCCAAGTGCTGGGCCCACTTTCATTCTTGTTGATATTGTTAATCTTAGTTCATGTTATGGCCTATAATGTTTACATTCATTGAGGTTTTAGGTACCTGTACATGGCATATCTTTATTCTACTTACTTTCCCTTCCTCTCCTCCTTACCTCTAGCCCTTAGTCTCTTTGACCCCTTCCCATTTGCCAGAAATCCATTTCCCTATCTCCTTCTATTCCTCCTTTGTTAACATCTTCGTACTTTGACTTACTCAAATGAGAGATATCATACAGTATTTAAGTTACTGCATCTGGTATACTTCATTCAGCGTATTTATCAGTTACATCCATTTTCCTACAAATGTCTCAAATTTGTCCTTCTTTATAGCCAAGTAGTATTCTATTATGTATAGATAACATGTTTGCTTTTCTGATTGTCTGTTGATTGGTATATAGGGTGCTCCCAGGATTTAGCTAATATGAGTTATGCTGCTATGAACACTGGCATGCTTATATTACTGTAGTATGATGTTCTACATTCTTTGGGAAAGATACTTAGAAGTGGGTTACTGGGGTCATATGGGTTTTCTAATTTTAGTTCTTTGAGAACTCTCCAAATTGAGTTTCATAATGGTTATGCAAGTTTACATTCTCACCAGCAACGCAGGAGGAGGGTTCCATTCTTTACCACAGTCCCACTCACATTTGTTACTTTTGGATTTCTTGATGATTGCCATTCTCTCTGGTATAAAATGGACTCCTAGACTTTTTTTTTAAAATTTGCATTTCTCTAATGGCCAGAGATGTTGAACATGTCTTCATATATTTGTTGGCCATTTGCACTTCTTCCTCTGTGAAGTGTCTGTTTATTTCACTTGTCCGTTTCTTGACTGGGTCTTTTATTTTAGGTGGTCTAACTTTTCTGACTTCATGATACACTGTATTCTAGATATTAGCCCTTTGTCTAAGGAATAGCTGGCAAAATGGTTTTCCCATTCTGTAGGCTGTCTCTTCACACTACTAATTGATTCTTTTGCATTCTGTTGTATAAATACAAACCCTACCCTACATTCATTCTAGTTGTTTTTCCTCAGTCAACTGGGTGAAATTCACAAAGTAACTAGCAGTTCCTTTACTGCGCCCTTGATTTCCTCCTTTCACTTGGATAGTATTTGTTTCTTGTAGTTCCCTCAAGTCAAAAACTGTAGTCACTGAGCTCTTGCATGTTCAGAAATGTTTACCCGTTTTTATATTTCTATGGTTGGATTATAAAACCCTTGGGTCATATTTTTTTCCCTTGAAGACATTTCTGGCTTTACTGTTTTCTAGCACTGATTCCGCCCCTCCCCCCATTTTCTGTAAGTGTCTTCATATTTTTTTTTCCTTAGGGACAAGCTGTATCTTTAAATTTGTAGATTTAAATACTTCCCTCTTTTTTACTGAAAAACATATGGTTTTATACCTAAAGAATAAATCTTATTATCTAAAATGTTTCACTTCAGGCAGCAGCTAAGTTTCTTCAGAAAAGCCTGATTGGAGCTGGTCTCTGGGGACTGACAGACCCTTGGTGTAAGAGCTACCTCGCCTGAGAGCAGGACGTGGTGGTGCACGCTTTTAATCCCAGCACTCAGGAGGCTGAGGCAGGAGGATCATTGTGAGTTCGAGACCAGCCTGAACTACGTACTGAGACCCTGTCTCAAAAAATAGGGCCGGGAATTTAGCTCAGTGGCGTAAGTGCCTGTCCGGCAGGTGCGAGGTTGTGAGTTTGACACCCTGTACCAAAAAAAAAAAAAAAAAAAAAAAAAAAAGAAAGAAAATGAGAAAAAAATAAAAAAGCTACCTTGCCTGGTGTTACTCTCATGAGGTGGCAAGAATAAACTTTGAATTACACCTTGAAATACTTTACGATTCTATTATGTAGGTTATCTTTTTTTTAGACATGCTTATTTTGTTCAGATTTTCTTACTTAATTTAACATTTTGTCTAAACTCTGTGTTACTTTGTTACTATTTGATCACTTTAATTTTGTCTTCCTCTTTTCTTCACCATAACCTTCATACCCTTTGATATTTCTGCTACATCTAATGTGAACTTCATTATTGAAATGCTATACTTTCATTCTATTTTCTAAATTCTGCCAGTTCTTGTTTCACCTACTCCTGCCTTTTTTATTTTCCCTTGAGGTTTGTATCATTATTTTGTATCCATGGCTTGTAGGGGCGACCTGAGTGTTTTTTCCTTACTAGGGAGCGCACCCTGTGCCAACTTTGTTCTCTCTCAGTTTCCAGGAATCTCCACAGTAGATGTTGGATTCAAGTTCTCTTTGGGTGGAAAGCAGACCAGAAGGCTTTGGGAATTGGACAAATTTTTGTTTACCTCCTGATTCTACATGAGGTTAGGTTGCTCTGGGAAGGTTTTTCTTTCCAGCCTCAGCTGCCTCATTTATAAAGAAGATATAATGTAACTTCACAATGTTGTTGTAAGGACTGGATGAATTAAACAATATAAAAGGCTTAGTTCACAGTCTGTCTTCCAGCAGGTGCTTAGTAAATATTTGTTCCCCTTCCACCGTTTTTGCCAAAACTGATAGGTAAAGCAGTTTTACCGTAAGAAAAAATAGCTTTGTCTTAAATACTTAATTAACCATTACTCAAAAACACATATCACAATAAATGCTATTTCCAAATAATTATTGAAAGCTAATTATATCCTAGGAATTTTACTATGCTTATCACATTATCTCATTTGATTGGTCAGCAGTGCTTTGCGGTCCGTCACATCATCATAATCATTTACAGCTGAGGAATCTAAGCCTGGAGTCACTTCTTGCTCAAAGTAGTAAGTGGAGATGTACAACTTGGTCTAAACTCTAACTCCAGTGTCTTAATCAAAACAAAATACCTTTTGCGGTGCAATCCTTCCCTGTGATAGCATCTACAGAGGAAGCAAAAAATATTTGAGGTGTCTCACCTGGCATTGGGAAGCTCCCAGGGTACCCCCAGCACACACACTGCACAAACAGCTTCATAAGAACACAAACCTGGGATCATTTTTGTATTCATATTCCTAGTACTCAAAGGAAGGCCCCTCTTTCTCGGTTAAGTAGAGTAAGACTTGAGATAGTACCTAGAGAATACTTTCTTTTCTAGGGAGTAAAAGCTTGAACTAGAATGTCCCATTTTTGTTCCCGTTTTTACATGGCCTAGTAGAAGTGACTGAATTCTTAATCACTTAGAATATTAGATTTTCTCAAAATGTAAATATCTAAATTCTGAGTCTGTGTGTGTGTTAATTGTGTAAACAATTCATTGATTTTTAATACCTTTCTTTGAGAGCTGGGGAGTAGAGGGGAAAATCAAGTGGAGAACAAGGACTCAAAATAAATTGTCTGTGGCATGTCATTTACCAAAATGTCATTTATCAAAATATTTTTTTCATTTAAAAAATGGGGGCAAGTATTGTCTGGCTTAACTATAAAGGCAGTTCCTATAAATATCCAGAGATTTAAAATTGTGCTCAAAAGGAACCACAGAAAAGCAACACACTATTTTAATTTAATTCATTGTTTAACATAGGCAGACTCTAACTTGTTCTAAAAATGAGTTTGTACTTTGACAGCTTTTTGATGCATGTAGCACACACAAACAAAGCCAAACTGAAAAGTTCAGAATTTAAAGAACTGTATCATTTGGATTTCTCCAGACTAAACAAAAGTTGCAAGTATGGCCAGATAAAAAGGATTTTGTAACCCTCCCTGTTCCACACGACACCTTCCTATCAGAAGACCAAATTTGAAGTAAATACAGCACAAGAATGTTGGATCAAGAACTCTGCAGTATTTCTATTCGTGTTACACCTCTTGGCTTTGGGCAGAGTGAAAGAATTTAACCATGTCATGGCATAGGTTTGTTGGAATTCAAGCAGTGAGTGTTTCCTCTAGATTACAATAGATTCTTTCCATGAAAAATATTTTTCTGGGCAAGTAGTTCCATACTTTATTAGCTTCAAGGACCTACAAAATCAGAGATAAACTTTAGTTGGGAGAAAAAAATTGGAATTTCTAGAAGATGCAGACCATAGCCAGTTGGGGAAATATCACTTGGCACCATGGTTGGGAGCCTGCTATTGAAAGCAGTATCAGCGTGCTGTGAACCAAACCTTCTCCAGCCCTTCCTTGCTACTCCCACAAGCCAACACACCATTGGGAATGCATATCATAACCACACGATTATCTGGGGCTACTAAATCTTTTCCACTTTCCTTTCACTATTGAGTTAGCAGTGTTTCTCTCTAAGCCACACAAAACCAAATGAAGAGATCTTTCTTTCAGAAGTCTGACTATACTGAAGTCACTGTTGTTTTCTTGTAGGGCTCCTTTTCCCACTCTGGAGACTGGTTCCCTGAAGCTGACCCTCAACTCCCCAGTAGTAGATTCTGTAGGACATACTTTCAAAGTTTCTACAGCCAGACTTCTCAGCAATGCCTCTTTTGATTTGAAACGTGAGTGGTCACCAAAGTTCTAGGTTTAAAACAAGCAGGCTGTTCAGGAAATCCTTGTAGAGATACCATTTCTTAGACCGGTTTTCTCTTGCCCACCTTTCTCATTCCCATATTATTTTCTGTTTTCTCTTTCTTCTCTTTTATCCTTTCCATCTTATTCTATTCTATTTCTTCTCTAGGTAACAACTAAGTACCTGTGAGTGCCTTGGAAGATCCAAAGAAAAATGAGACAAAGTTCCTGTCACTGAGACACTTGATATAAATGTGGGTACCATTATATGTGCCTCTGTTCTTTGCCTCTAAAACTTGTCAGTTACTATGTCCTATCAGACACAAGTGTCCCTCAGGTCTCCATCTTGGTCTTTGACTTTTCTTACCTTCCATGGTCTGTCTTGGAGATGTGGTTCCACCTATGATTTCAGCCTTCACTGTAATCTAGTATCTTCCAGGTCTCCCTATCCACACTTCCCTGTCTGAAGTCCAAAGGAGAATCTAGCTCAGTGACTGAAACACAGGGGAGGAGCATCAGTGTGACCAAAGGAGAATGAGAAGTCATGGTTTTGGTGTAAAAAATTCCCCCAAATTCTCCTGTGTTTAGAGGTAAGACTTCTGGAAGGTGGTTGGCTCATGAGGGCTCTAATTTTAAGAAGGGATTAATCTATTGATGGATTCATAGTTTGATGGCATTATTAGGAGATGATAGAAAGAAGATGGACTTGAATTGAAGGGAGTGGGTCGTGGGATTGTACCCTGGAGATTGTATCTGGTCCCTGGCCCCTTTCTCTCTAGCTCATTCTCTTTCTTTCTGCTTTCTGTTTGCCCTGAGGTGAACAGCTTTGTTTTGTCATGTCCTTCTGCCATGATGTTTCTGCCTTGTTATAGGCTCAAAAACAATGGAGCCAGATGACTATGACTGAAACCATGAGGCAAAATAAATATTTCTTCCTTTAAGGTGATTCTCTCAGGTACAATATTTTATTTCAGCAATGGAGAGCTGACTAAAATAGTGGCAAAGAAGTAATGCCTTTGAATTGGTTTCATATAGATTTTTAGTAATATTACTAGAGGAATTCAAATGCCATGTAACCTTATTGTCTCACTATGATTAGTGTCCAAATTTAAGTTTAGACTTCAAGACTGTGACAATTAAGCTGGCCTGTCAATTTGATTGGCTTGAAAGCCAGCCAGGGGATTAGTAAATCACATTTCTGGTTATGTATAAGTGGGTTATGGAGGCATGACCTTGGGTACTGTATCTGGATCCTTGCTCCTTCTTCTCTGATGCAATTCCTCTACTCTGCTTCCTAATCTCCGTAAACTAAGCATCTTTGCTCTTCCACACCCTTCCATTGTAATGTTCCTGTATTGGAATCAATCAATCATGGACTAAATCCTCTGAAATGATGAATGTAAAATAGACCTTTCCTCCTTTAAGATGTACTTGTCAGATATTTGGTACCAGTGATGAAAAACTGACCAATATAGGGACACTGTAAGATATCTGTCAAGGGCTCCATTGGTAAAAACTGGGGTTCTTGGGTTGAGTGATGCCTTTTCTCTCTGAAGCATGGGTGCTAGCAGGGTTGCTTGACTTTAGCCATGACTATGGCTACTGGATGAATGGTTATAGTGGCTGCCATTCCGTAGTTCAAAGGGAAAAGCTGATGAATTGCAACTCTTGCCCTGTTTCACTCATGCCAACTTGCTTAAAAAACAAATAAGCTTTGGCTTGCTCAGTTCCGTTGGACACAGGTAATGCTTCTTAGATGATACATTAAAAATCTCTAGTTCCAAAGACACTCACAAGTTTAAGAATGATTATCTGAGGCCCAACTTGCAATAAATAAATAAATAAAGCTGTAACTTGATTCTTCTCTGGATTTAATTTCTAGAAAACAAATATAAACTTACTTAATGCCCTTTCCAATTTTTCTAAGTGTAATCTCTCAACTAGCTTAGCCATTGTAGTTTCATCCTCATCACTCTAATATTATGATAATAGGAAAAACTCACCTTTTAGGGCTGAGGATTTGGCTCAGTGGCATAAGTGCCTGCCTGGCAAGTGCAACATTGTGAGTTTGATCCCTGATACCAAAAAAAAAAAAAAAAAAAAAAAAAAAGAGGACTCACCTTTTAAAATGATCACCTTTCTTCTTTAGGTTCTTCTATGTGTTGCGAAGTCTTTTGTTAGTTCATAGCAATTTATTAACAAGAAAAATTAATGAGTTGCTTTTTAAAATTTTAAAAAGCTTCATTAAAATAGTAATAACATGATATACAATGTAAATGTGCATATACACTTGTGTCAGAAGAATTATCATAATACGACGAGATCATATAGGTTTCTTTCCTTTTTCTGTTTGTTAACAAAAATGGTCTTTTTTTTTTATTTAAGAGAAAATAGATACAGAAGCTAGAAATAAAAGTCAAAAAAGACAGACAAACAACAACAACAGATCTGATACAATAACATTGTAGGTTTACACACTGAGGTGGTTGAAGTTTGGCAGTAGTTACAATATTGCATATCATTACCTTCCTAGGGGTTGGGGATATTGACAGATATAGACATGTA
>RJWM01048193.1:0-11587 GCA_004363535.1 Dasyprocta punctata | reverse complement strand
TAAGATTTGAGAAAGAGGCAAAATTAGATCTGTTACCTTAAATTGTACATGCCATATTTTTGTTTCTTAACTGCTTCTGAACATTGAAATCCTCAGTACAAGTAACTATTTATCATGGAATTGTAGCTCCTCCTAGTTGCTTAGGGTTTACATTTAAAATAAAAAACTCGTTATTTATAGAGACAAGGTAAGTTCAATCAAGCATTAAGGAAGATATCACAAGGGGATCCTAAGGAAACAAAATAAATAAGGATCTGAACTCTTTTTTTCTTTTGATACAGATTTGTATAGAAAGTTGATTAAAACGTAAAGTATACCAACTCCAGTAACATTTATTTGGTGGAAAGGAGTCATTCAAGTAGCCACATAGTACATATAAAATAACACCTTGTGTGTGTGTGCGCGTGTGTGTGAGAGAGAGGAAGAAGAGACAGAAAGAATGTACAGTGACCCACGTGGTTGCATGTGATTTATTCCATCAAATTATACCCAAAGAAGTCGGTGTCTAAAGAAGGAAAGCACAGCTCTGTTTGGACTTCATCGATTCTCATGTGTACTCTATGGGCTGTGACTCCACAGCGCGCGTAAGCAGAAAAATGTAGAAACCTGGCCACTGTTTGAAGAGTTGCTCTAGGGATCTTCTGGTCCTACGTCCTTGAGAATGAGGAATTAATGTGAACATGTTGGACATCAACATTACACCTGGCAGAAATGTATTCTGCTTTCCTGTTCAGATAATTCAGTCCTCAATCTTTGTGCCTGTCAGTATGAGGTTTATTTTCATGAGTGCTTGGACTACATACAGGAACGATTTCATTTTATCTGCCGCCTGCTCAGAATTGTTTTCCACTGGAACCATCGGGAGTTTACATTTGCTCCATTTTTCAACTATTGCTGTGACAGTGATGTAGCAGTCGCTTGAATGGAAGTCATTTAAGAAACGATGACTTAGAGATGGGATCCAAACTGCCGTAGCTTACAAAGACCAGGGATGCACAGCATCTGAACATTTGTGATTGTGAAAAGCACATTACTGAAGTCATGGTTTTCTTTCAGGTAAAATAAAATCCAGAAATACGTGAGAAACATACTGAAAACCATTAACAGGCAAAACATGAGAATGAATTCTTAAATTTGAATATTGCAAAGAAACAATAATTCTACACTAATTTTGGTGCAGTTACAGGTACAAGTTAAAAACATTACTAAACAAAATTTAGTAGTATTAGCATTATTATTGAGAAATTTAATTATTTTTCTATTTTTTAATAACATGAGAAACATCACATACAATTTAAGTGATGTCTGAATGGAGAAAATAAAACAGTGGTGCTTAATGAAAAGTTATATGTTATTTCTGTATTCTTAAATTGTATTTAAAATTGTATCAGTATTCAATTAATAATGATGTATACAAGCGTTAGAATAATTTCTTTATGTGACAGAAGTTCCATAAAGCCGTTTATTGATGCAGAACTTAGAAGATGCTCTACACTTTGTATTTGTAACAAAGATGGAAGCTGAATCAGTTCACTTGAAGGAACTGATGAACACTGGACGGCAGAAGCAGGAGGAGATAAAGGGAGATAAGAGAAGGCAGAGGTGGCAAGGGAGAGATAGACAAAATGAGAAAAACAGGTAACGGTAGACTGCCAGATACAAGGCCAGACAAACTCTAAACAAACATAAAAGCCTTCAAATTGACCTCTTAAAAGATAACTTTTACTGGAGCAAGATGAAAGCGGTTTCAAGTCAGGCTCTACTTGCACAACATATATAAAACTAAAAAGCAAAGGAACACTAAAAAGAAGACTAAGAAAAAAGGTCATAAATGTGAATTCAAAGGAAGAATAGTAATAGTGTGATTGTTGAAACCAAATTGGTTGACTATAAAGAACATAACATTAGTTTGTTTGTTTGTTCGTTTGTTCATGTTGTAGCTATTAGAGGACTGGGGATTAAACACTGGGTGAATACTCTATCACCAAGCAATGCTACCAGCCCCATTCTAGTTTTTTTTTTTTTAAGTCAAGAGGGTAAATACATCAACATATATTTTCTCTAATTATTAAGCAATATACGTGCAAGATAGAAGTATAAAAATTAAAGAGAATCTAAAAAGTAAAGATTGTGAAATACCAATGGCCAGAAGTAACAGTAATAGCTGGTAGCTGTAGAGTGCTATGAAATTATAAAGATGACCCTTTAATTCCTTTTATAATTAGTTCCATGCAGTGCAATGAATTCACTCAAATTAATTATTTACCAATAATATGTTCTGAAAACCTCCGCACGCCATGCACTTATTTTCAACACCGTTTTACTAGCTGTCTAAAATTCCACCATGAGCATACAAAATCATTAAAGAATCTCAAATTCATGCATCTATGTATTTTACAATTTGTCAGTTTGATGAAAATTCTTGAATAGTCATCTTTCTGGGTACATCTTGAAACACTGTTGACAATTTCCTTGAGTCAAATTTCTTAGTGAAACTTCATGAAAAATACATTTGTTCTTGTTTTTCTTTTACCACATTTTGAGATACTGTTTATAGAATTTGTTCAAATTGCTTGGTAAATGATGTTATTTGCTAAATCTTGGCTAGATGTAATAATTTGCAGACCAATCAGGAGTGAAATTGGGAAATCATTTGATTGCATGGCCACAATGACTGGACACTGCTATTTTTAAAACAGTTGTTTAAATTGCCAGTTTTAAAAAATCATGCCCTACTTTTGATATGCATGTCACACGTCAGTGTCAGAAAGAGATACATGTGCTAGTGAGGTTAAATATTCATTTGCTTGACATAATATATTTTCCTAAAGAAAACATTTTCCTGTGTAAATTATCCACAAATACAGCAGCCTAAAGGGAATCTATGTGTGGTGATTATGTATAATGATCTTCATCCATTATTTGGATTATTGAAATGTTGTTACAACTGACCATTATTAAAATGTTAAGAGCCTTATAATAAATATTCTTCAGGAAAGAAAGTAACTATGCTACCTGCATTCGTGTATGCCTGTATATGCATATATGTACATAGAAAATTATGTATTTGTCATATATATTCATGAAAAAGTGTTCCTATTATGCAGTGATGAAAATAGCATAACTAAAGTTGGTGTCACTAAGTGGAAAAGAAATCTAAACATGTTACAATTGTATAGATAATTTAGTTTTATATTGAGAACATTAAAAAATTCAAAATTTTTATTCTTCATTTGAATAAGCCCAAAACAAAGGTGGAGATAGCTTCAAGATGCTGTTTGCCACTGTTGTAGTCAGGGGTTACATGGAGAACAACTACATACAGGACACAGGGTTTGTAATACTGTTTTATAATAATCACCCAAAGTTAAATACAAGACGGTGCAGGAAAATCTGTCCACAACACTAAGACCCAGGATAGCCGAGGGCCTGGATCCCACAGCAATATCATGCAAGAGTCCCACTAGAGACCCAAATGCATGACAATGCCTCTCACAGTACCAACTGAGAACCTAAGAGCCCCCAATAAGGGCTCACGCCAGTTTATTTACGGTTCTGTGCTGGGAAGGCCACAGGTCAGTGGTGGAACTAGAAAGTCTATGCCAGCAGGGTGAAGGAGCTGTGCAGTGGGTTGAGGGTTCTACGTAGGAGCCGAGAAGTCACGCTCAAAAGAAGAAGTGGGGCTGCCCTGAAGAGCACCACAGCCATCCCCAACGGCGACGAGGTCCCGCGCTCCTCCGACGATGGAGAACAGTTGAGCACAGGTCAGGAAGCCCAGCGTGACCAGCTTCTCCAGCACACAGCCTCCCCTCCGGAGCCAGGAAGCGATGCACAGTGTGAGGAGCAGAGCTCCCGCAACATGAACCACAGCCACTCTCACTGATGAGGTCCCGAGCTCCTCTGACGATAATGGCCGAATCCACATTGGAGAAGCCAGCGTGACAAGCACCTCCAGGAGAACCAGCGGCTCCAACAGCAACTCTTGGAAGAACCCACAACGCCCAGCTCTTCTTCCCCACATCCCTATTTATGCTGGCAACTTTCTTCAGGTGGAACATCTTTAACTCAACACCAGCTGAAGCTGGTGCTAAGTTGACCACCAGTTTGTAATCCATAACAGCCACTTACTCTAGGTTATGCACAGACACATTCTGCCATAATGACTGGTTCAGGTTCGGGGAGTCCACCGAACACATCAAAGAGAACCGTTCGGGAAAAGAGGACAGATGTACCAAGGGCTCAGCCTGCGCTGGGAGCCAGCACTCTTAGAGCAGAAAGTACATCTTCCTTATCAGAAACAAAAGGAAACTGACACGTCTCGGTTTTGCAGGCCTTTAATTTAAAAAAAATGAACCAACAAAATTATAAATATGAAATTAAGCTTGCTAGAAGAACTCTTTCTTAAATGAACAGTCTAAAGTTTAAATTCGTTAGATTCATGAAAAATTTCCTTTAGTTCCTTTTATCCTTGATATAGAGCAGCATGAAAACTTGACAAAAACTTTTAATTAATACAATTCCATTGGTTTTCACATGTCCAATTATACACAAACTTTAAACACTAAGTCAATTTGTTGTAGAACTAAAATTCTATGATTCAAAATATCTAATGACCTCACTGATTTCAAATTTAATATTCCAGTGTCAAGAACCTTTTCTGTTTGGAATGAATATTTTAATCTTTCAATCAAGAGCATGTTTTATTAACATAAAACATAGACAATCGCTAATGAGCTGCACATCGAATGCTTCTGTAAGGTTCAATTTTAAAATAGGTTAAAAATAAAATGTGAAGGAGTAATTACAGAATTTTTTTTCTCTACTGAAGTTCATGATTTGCAAATAAATGCCAAGTGTGTTAATCTCACTGAGGCATCCACTGTTCTGTAAAGTTGGTATCATCCACAGCAAACAGAGGAGGCAGAGCAAGAGCTATGCTGCTGAATGACTTTGTCCGATATCGCACCACCCTGATGGAAAACTTTGAACTTATGTCTTCCCATTAAAAATGAGTGGGCCAATAGATATTACATGAGGTGGAAGGCTTGTGAAGATGTAATGACAGAGAGGTGACTGATAAGTATTGTGCAATCAGCTCTCAGAAGAAAAAAATTAGAGAGCTGAGACTTACTGCAATATTTCCTAATCCCTTCAGTGCAAGCCTACCACCATCTTCAGTTCAGTAGACCTGGATTACCTCAAGTAGCTCACAGAGTTCATAACCATTAATATTCAGATCTAGTGAACAAGACAAGCTGGTCCACTGGTATTATCGAGTGGGTTTCCTGACTGGTATTTGTAGTTTGACTAGAATATTAGAGAATTGAACATGCGTACACCCAAGGATAGAAAAGAACAATTCAGGTAGTAAATTGTGAAAGTAGACAATCATAGGAGGAAATAAGTGCTCTGTGTGTGTGTGTTTGTGTAAGACTGTTTCTCAAAATACGGTAGAAAGTAGGTATACTTAATAGCCTCCATCGGGCAGCTTAGCATTGACAGGTAACATTGTGGATTTTAGTACCACAATACTAAAATACTAATAAAAATTATTTCATTATTAACAGTCATTAAATCTTATGCACTAGCAAAGCAGTGTGATAAAAACAAGGTGCCAGGTTTAGGTATCATTTCTATACTCATTTTACCATAACAAAATTAAGTAACAAGACTATTATTAAGTGGTAGATCTGGAATTCAACTCAAGGAATCATATAGGAAAGTATTCACTGCTAAACATTTAAATGATTTTGTGCGTATTATGTGATATTCAAATTTAATTCTATAAAAAGTTGAAAAACTTCATTGAAAACAAGGCAAAAGGGCTAATGTAATAAACACAATAAAATGTCATTATGCTCACTTCACTTAAACAAATATGGTTTATTGGTCAGATTTCTCATGATTGAGACAAAATTCCCAGAAGTTAAAGGAGGGGAGGATTAATTTGGTTCATGTTTTCAGGAGGTTTAGTTCAAAGTCAGTAACCCCAGGGCAGAAATATCATGGCAGAAGAGCACGGTGGAGCAAACAAGCTTAGTTGATAATGGCAGGGAGGCAGCAGGGGAACAGTCACAGCAGAAATGACGAAGGACCACAAGCTCGTGTCTCCACGGCCTTCCCAATCATAAACCCAAGTGTACTTCACTAACCCCTTGGTGAGCTGCCAAGATAATCAAATTGACATAATTAAGTTTAGTCATTACATATTTTTAAATCAGTGTGATAAGAGTGGCAATAAATTCAAATAACAAGTAAAATGCACTGTCAATTCTTTGGACTCACATTCAAAAACTTCCTCCAATTTTATTTTTAGTGTAACATTACATTAAAATTTTCTCAACATTTGATACATAAAACAAAGAAAATAATCTCTCTGATCTTATAATTATAGATTTTCCATATTATCTTCTAACATCTTAATTTCATCTACATTTATATACCCATAAAAACATTGATGGAATTGCTAAAAATGATGCAAACATGCATTCCCAAATGTCACAAATTTTGTTCATGACCTAGGGCACTGAAAACAGGACTTCACTTGTCAGGTGTCAGTCAAGAGTTTATGAGACTTTTAATCTTATTTTTCAGTTAGCAAAGAAAGATTTGTGGGGCTTACAATTCCTCCTATGAAGAAGCAAATTTAACTTTAATGACAATTAAAGAGGGACTAATATTTTATTGGTCTAATCTACAGAAAGTTACAATCTAATGAGCCTCAAAATATATAAGTAAATGCAGACTCATGGGTATGAGAAGTATTTTAAAGTTGATTTGTTATATTCAACTTTAGTGGTGATAATAAAGTTAATACTATTTGATACATAACACCTTAACATTCCTGTGCCACATAGCACTCTACCTGCTGGATCCTGAAGACCTCTGGACAATCCTAGGAGAGAGGGTAGAATAGCTAACATGAACAAGCAGCTAGCTACATCAGCATGTTGGCATTGTATACTAGTGATGCCCACAATGCTCACTGAAGTTAGTTTTGCATACTGAAATGAAATTTTCCTTTACTCGAGTGCTAAATATACTGAAACGTTTTATTTATTTCACTGCATACCAATGCATACAGCATGAAATCAAAATCTTTTCACAAAACTATATTTTTCCTGCAAATCTGTTTTATGGCATACTATGCTATTTTTCCTGCAAATCTGTTTTATGGCATACTATGTTTGCAGGGTATAGTGTGACGTTTTATACATGAATACAGTATGTGATGAACAAGTTTGAGTAATTAGCATATCTATCACCTCAAACATTTAGCATTTCTTTGTGATGAAATGTTTCAAAATTCTCTCTTCTACCTATTTGGAAATACAGAATACAATTTTGTGAATTATGAACACTCTCCTGTACAAGAGAACATGGAGAATTAGTCCTACTCTTTGTAAATTCGTTTACATTCTCTCTGCATTCACTTGCCTGGTGCGTGGTAGATACCATTCTTCTTCCCCTCTCGCTTGTCAGCTTTTTCACATTCCACAAACCAACGAGATCATGGGGTACTTCTCTTTCTGCCCCAGGTTTATTTCATTATATAATGTTTCCCAGGCTCATCTATATTGCTCAGGACAGGATTTCATTTTTTCTTCTTCTTGATTAATGGTTGAAAGGATTCCACTGTATGCATACACCACATTTTTTTTTATCTGTATATTTGTTGACGAAACATTATTTAACTTCATGTCCTGGGTATTGAGAGTAGTGCTTCAGTGCAGATGAAAGTGAAGCTATCTCATCAGCATACTGTTTTAAATTCCACTGAATACATACCCAAAAAGAGTTTGCTGGATCATTTGATTGTTCTATTTTAGAGTTTTAGGAAGAATCATACATTTTTCCCCCTAGGAACCGTATTATTTTATATCCCCACTGACAAACTAAGAATTCCCTTTTCAGCACAGCCTCTCCAATGTTTGCTATTTCTTGTCATGTGACAGTGTTCAGTCCCTAAGACACAATGATTGTTGAGCTGCTCTTCGTTACCTGCTGATACGTACAGCTTGTGTCCCTGTGTCATTATCTGTGCATCTAGAGAAGCAGTCATCTCCTCCGACTGTGGAGAATGGCTGCCACAGGAGAAATGTTTTACCTGTGGGTGCATCTCCAGGGTTTGGCTCACTAGGGCGGGGTTCTTTGGATTGCAGGTGGGTGCAGTAGTGCAGTCTCCATGCGGTTCTTTTCATCTGCGGCGACATCAGTGATGCCTGCCAAGTCCCCAGTTGTGCCGCTACTTCAGTTGGTGAAAAGCCACCTCCCCATGGAGACTGCAAGCACTTCATGCTGTAGATTCACGAGGCTGCTCTTTACCAGGCAGCATGGACCCCAGTTCCCTGCCGTGCTGGGGTCATGCTGTGCTGCTGAGCCCAGACTCCATGAAACAAGGACAGGGGTGTTGCAGGCACGTCTGTGAGCACTGTGCAGTGGTGGTGCAACTTCAAGGATGAGAACATGAAATGGTTAGGGGGCCAAAGAGCAATGCGTGCTGCTGACACGGCTGTGGTCCCGGCCTGGTCACTGCAGGAGGAGCACTGCGAGCTCCTGCTCCGGTGCAGGGTGACTGTGTGCATTTCACGTCACCCAGCGCGCGCTGCTGCGTTCTTCGGAAGGAAACATCTTAGAAGGAAACCATCCGTGATTGTAAGGAGGACGTCTGGATGCCTCGCTCTTAAATTTCCCCCACCGAGATGTCAGGTTCAATTCTAAGCTGTGTCCAACAGAGGAGGCAGAGAGAGGTGGGGGATTTCTTTTCCATTTCTAGCAGCCAACCTGCAGCTCCTCCACCACGGTGGCTCCCTCGGGCTCATGCTGCGCCCCAGCTGGAGTCCTGTTACTCAGGTAGGTGCTATTGTGGTCTCGTTTTGGGGATGGAGAGATTGCCGCTGAGCTCCGCCAGGCAGCCATCTTGCCCTGCCCTCAGCCAGCATGGTGGTTATCTTTCCGGTGGCATTATACCGCACTCTTACTTGGGTCCTGAGTTAAGATTGTGGCACACATGTAGGATGAAACAAGATCAATGTTGAAATAAAATGAGTAACACTGCATAATAGAAAGACAGAGTTGCCCTTATTTTTCCTTGTGTGAAATAAGCCTTTCAGTTACTTCTAGTCATCGGCTCTCGGATGTGTGAGTTGGGAGATGGAATGTGGCACGGGGTTCAAACCACTGTAATGCACACTGCTCTCACACATGGGGCTACTGTACACTCGTTCAGCCGAGTCTAGAACAATAATTTCACAAGCATGCTCATTGAGGTAATTAAAAATCAGTAACACTGTGTGGGTACATTTAATCCTCACACTAACCCTATGAAACAGAATGTTACTTTATGTATGGTTCATTAAAGTTTGCTTTTAGATTCCTGAGATGTAATTGATATACCAAACATCATATCCATTAAATACAGTTTTGACATACACATACCACCACTGCACTCAAGAAAATAAGCATGTCTGTCACCGGTAAAAATCTCCTTGAGTTTTTGAAATATTTATTATGTTTATGATAAGAATACCTAACATTAAATTTATGCTTCTTACATATTAAAAGTATGCCCCACCATGTTCTTGACTGTGGGCACTCTACTACACAGATTTCTAAAACCTATTCATCTGACATAACTGAAATTTTATGCCATTGACCAAAACCTATCGTCTTTACCTGTAGGTCTGGTAACTAATATTTCACTCTGCCTTTCTATCAGTTTGACTGTTTCAAATACATCACACAAGTGGAACCAAGCAATATTTGTTTTGACTATATCAAAAGTTATTAGTTAAATACTGCTTTAAATAATGAGTTATTTTCTGCATTATTTTAGCAAAGGGCCAAGTAAATTGATTGGAGTGAAACTGTGATTTTATTAGCAGTAATGTGAGTCAGTAAATTATAAACTACATGTATATGTCTATGTGAAGTTCTTAAATTCTGACAATATTTTAACCTGTTAATTACAGTGCATATACTGGGTTCTAAGATCACAAGTGATTATCCTTCAGAAGAGGAATTTCGTTTATCTATATTCTCTGCTTTAAAAGTTCTACCTATTATCTAGTATCTTCAATTTAATCACCCTTTATATGTTTCTGTGCATGTATACTGCATATATTTACCTTGAGTAATGTTTCACTCTCCACAGTTGCCTAGTTGAGCATATGCTTCATTTTCTGTACCTTTTTGACTCATTCATTTAGTGTGATGTAAAAAAATGTAAGCTATATTTATGAATTGGAACATTGCTTTTGCCTGTGATTGTGCAAAAATATTTTGAATCTCTTCTTCCAAAGATTTTTGCAGTGATAGAAGAACTGTGAGTCCTCCAGTGTCAGGACACAGTCCTCTCCTGGGTTACGATGTCTGAGAGAGGAGGCTTCATTTACACAGGGCCTGATACTGAGGAGTTGCCTTCATCCTGTACCTTTCAAAAAAGAGGTGCAAAAGGTGAGGGGAGACAAAATCGATCAGCTCAGCCTCCTCCTCCCCACCTCCCCCTCCTCCTCCTCCTCATCATCTTATCACCAGACACTTACCAGTACTTTACCTAAAGCTCAAGGGCCATAATAATAAATTTGGGAAACTCCTGTTCAATCTTGAGCTATTTATGGGCAAAAAAGCAAAACATTAGTTAAATTCCTTTAAAGAAGTTTTGGAAATAAGCATGCATTACATTTTATGGGTTACATATTCTCCAAAAAGTATTTCCAAGTAAGTCAGATATTAGGTAAAAAACTGTAAATTAAATGTTTAAACAAGGCTTGTCTAATCCAGTGCTTAAAACATCTGGTGTTTATATAATGTCAATTGTTCTGTTAATTAGGCTTTGATAATATACAGTATATTTACTTTCAACTTTCTTTTATTACTTCAGAACAAAAATTAAAAAGTATATCTAAAGGAAATGTTTATTTCTTGGAAAGTTTTTAATACGTTGGGCTTTTCAAGAAAGAGACTGAGATTTATATGCAAGTGAAGTATTGAAGGTTTTTTGTTTTGTGTTTTACAACAATGCCTGTGAAGGAAAAGGAGAAGAAAAACTGGGAAAGAAGAGATTAAACTAAGATATCATTATAGCTGAAGGCTCAGCTGATTCCCCAGGAGGCAGAAATGGGTTGTGACCCTTAAAGGTGAAGCTCAGGTGAGTCTCCTCCAAACACCGCACCGCAGTGAAAGGAGGACCCAGCCCGAGCCAGGCGTCTTCCTTCAGTCAAGGGCAATTGTGTTTACGAGGAAGAACTCGGCGCTGAGCTGTTAGCAGGCACCCACCCTCACAGGGGAGCTGTTAGCAGGCACCCACCCTCACAGGGGAGCTGTTAGCAGGCACCCACTCTCACAGGGGAGCAAATGAGTGCTTCCTCTAAACAGCGAATGGGATGCGTGACAGCCTCACACACTGCCCAGCAGTCCTTTGTGCTACTTGTATCTATCTGCTTCCTAAAATAAACAGATCTCATCAGGAAACTGTGCAGCCCGATTCTAGGCTGTCTTTTCCTGGTTAAGGGATGAAAGGAAATTCATTGAGAAGTACAGTTTATGTCACTGAAGCTGGTATACATATGATAATCACATTCTTCCT
>RJWM01048192.1:0-11595 GCA_004363535.1 Dasyprocta punctata | reverse complement strand
ATCTAAATTTCCTTGTCTATGAGATGAAGATGATTAAAGTTCCTATTCTAACCAGACCGGGCTACAAAGTGAGTTCAAGACCAGCCTGAACTGCATAGTGAGACCCTGTTTCAAAAAATAGGGCTGGGGATTTAGCTCAGTGACGTAAGTGCCTGCCTGGCAAGTGTGAGGTTGTGAGTTTGATCCCCAGTACCCAAAACAAAACAAAACAAAACAAAAAAGAAGTTTCTATTCTGTGGGGTTGTTGTAAAAATTAAATAAGTGGCACAATTGATCAAATAAGGATTGAAATATTCTTTTACAAAATTGCATCTAATTGTAAAAAAAACTGCATCTGTACATATACAGATTTTTCTAATCATTAACAACACTATACAACCATTAACATAGTACTAAGTACTGTAAGTAGAGGAATTTAAAGTACACACAAATCAGATGCAAACACTATGCCTCTTGTGTGTGTGGTATACTGGGGATTGAATCCAGGGCTTGTGCACTGACCTATATCCTCACTCACCCCACCTGTTTTTGAGACAGGATCTTGCTAAATCACTTAGTTGCCTATGCTGGGCTTGAACTTTTGTTCCTCCTGCCTCAGTCTTGAAAAGTGCTAGGATTACTGGCATGTGCCACCACACCTGACATTTTATATAAGGCACATGAAAACCATGGATTTCAGTATCTGTTAAGTATTCTGAAATAATTTTCCCATGGATACCACCCAGGGATGACTGTGCCTCATCTTGGACCTTTACCCTGGAAAATGGTAGGAGGAAGTGGTGAAAAAGAGGCAGAAATTGGGTTTCAAAGTAAGCTGGGTGACTCTGTGGTTTTGTTGTTTATTTGTTTGTTCTTACCGTTTCTCTATTCTTGACTGCCTGTGTGTGACCTCAGAGGTTGCACTGACAAGAGGATCTGATCACGGCCACCAGATAGGCTCCACTTCTTGGGGTTCTGTCTGCCTAGAACATTCTTTCCTCCAGATAACCTTATGCCTCGCTGCCCCACCTCCTTTAAGTCTTGACTCCAAAGTTGCCTTGCTCAGAGCCTTCCCTAGCCAACTTCCACCTTCCAAGACTTCCTATTCCCCTACCTTACTTTATTCTTTTCCTTGGCATTTAGTAAAAGACATTGCTCACTTATCTCCGAAATGTAGGGTCCAAGGTGGGAGGGGGAAGGCAGGAACTCTTCTGTGCTTTATTTCCTGCCATATCTTTAGCCCTTAAGAATAGTGTAGAAGCACTCGGGAGGCTGAGGTAGGCGGAGCATTGTGAGTTCGAGGCTGGCTTGGGCTACAACGCGAGCGCAAGGCCGGCCTGAGCTACATAGTGCGACCCTGCCTCAAAAAACTAGGGCTGCGAGTTTGGCTCAGCGGCTTAAGTGCCTGTCTGGCAGGCGTGAGGTTGTGAGTTCGAGCCCCGGTGCCGCAAAAAAAAAAAAAAAAAAAAAAAAAAAAAACCAACAACAATAGTTTAGAAGCTGGACGTACTCTGGAGCCTGAGGTAGGCGGAGCGTTGTGAGTTCAAGACCGGCTTGTGCTACATGAGCGCAAGGCCAACCTGAGATACATAGTGAGACCCTGCCTCAAAAAAAACTAGGGCTAGGAGTTTGGTTCAGTGGCTTAAGCGCCTGCCTGGTAGGTGTGAGGTTGTGAGTTCAATCCCCAGTGCCACAAAAAAAATAAAATAAATAAATAAGTAAATAAATCTAGGAGCTAGGGATGTAGCTCAGTGGTATGCAGACTTTGGCTTCAATCCTCAGCACCAGAAAAAGAAAAAAAAGTCTAGTAAGTGACCAAACTTGCCCTCAAAACTGGCCTGGAGTCTGCCTTCCCTTGGGAAGGAAGATACTCTAGGTGCCAGACTGAGTCGGCCAGGATCTGGGGAAGGAAATTATAACCTGACCACTTTTGGGGTGCTCACAATTTGCCTGCTACACTTCCAGGAGCTTTACATGCATTGCCTCACTTGATCATATTATCAAATGATCACTCAGAGTAGGAGTTTATATTGTCCAAATTTTACAAAAGAGGAAACTGAGGCTCAGAGAGGAATGTATCTTGCTCAAGGTCACGTGCTCTATGAGAAGCAGTGTCAAGATTCAAATCCAGGCCTGGCTAACCCTGGACGCTAATCTTTTCCTCTGCCACACTGCTGGATCCTGCCCTAAAGGGGCCTATAGCAGGCCAGGCAGTTATATAAATCACCGCACAAGGTCTCACGTGCTAAGTGCTAAATGTGTCATGTCTGACTCCACCCTTTCCCTTGCTCCCAAATCTAGCAGTCACCAAGTCTAGCTCAAACTTTGGAAGACCTGGGAATTGTCCTGCAAGTCCTCCCCTTAATTCACCTCTGTACCTCAGACCAGGTTCTGTTTAACACTCCCATGGTCCAAGGCCATGGTCTCTCCTGCAACCAGGCTTACCTCTTCCATCCAGATTTCTACCCACTGAATCAGTATCCCTAACACCAGTTCCAGTACTAACTCTTGGGCTCAAAAACCATGTCTGGTCTCTGATGACTCTAGAATAAAGTTCAGATTTCTCCACCAGGCACTCGAGGGCTCCGGTCCTGCTTCAATCTCTCCTTGTGTTATTCTCTCTTTAAATATCCTGTGTCCCAGCAATCGGGAGGCTGAGGTAGGAGGAGCATTGTGAATTCGAGGCCAGTATGGGCTACAACACAAGCACAAGGCCGGCCTGAGCTACATAGTGCAACCCTGCCTCAAAAAAACTAGGGCCGGGAGGTTGGCTCAGTGGCTTAAGCGGCTATCGCGCCTGCAGTTTGTGAGTTTGCCACAAAAACTAAATAAATAAATAGCCTGTGAGTTCTCCAACCTCCACATTGTGCCCTACCTCCAACTCCTCAGCCCCATAGTGGCAAACCTATGGCACCCATGGTAAGCCAGGCACATAGAGCCCTGTAGGTCAGCACACGAGCTAAGTTGTCCCAGTAGCTGAGCATTGGATAACAGTTGTTTTTTCTAAACTAAAACCTCAGTATTCAGTTTTAATTGCAGTGTTGGTACTTTGCAATAAATAAGTGGGTCTTGGGTTGCAGTTTGGGTACTCACTCTCTAAAAGGTTTGCCACTGTGGCCTTGGCCTCTGCTGTTCTCCCAGCAATGCCCTTTCCCCAACCTCTTCGCAACACCCCTCCAAAATGTTAAGTCTAACTCAAATGCCAACTCCTTCACGGCCTTCCTCTGACACAAAAGACAAGGACATGCTCTCCTTTCTCGGACTCATCAGGATTCAGTACCCCTATGGCTGGCACCCACATTATATAGCAACAGAGATCAGGTTCTCAAGCTCTGGGATGGCACTCGAGAATACTGCCTAAGCACACTGGCCGTCTGAAATAGACTGGTGGGATGCTCAGTTCTGCAGAAACTGTGCTTTGTACGTGTGCACAAATATGTGCATGGTGGGGGGCAGTGCACAGAGACATGTACTGAATGCTCCACAAAGGCAGTAGAGTCCGGCATGGTGGCATTTACCTGTAATCCCAGCACTTGGGAGGCTGACATAGGAACATCACCATGAGTTCAAGGCCAGCCTGGGCTACATAACGAGCTCAAAGCAAAAGCCAAAAACAAAAAAACAAAACAAAAAAAAAACCAGAGCACAGGATCAAGAACCTGACTGTGACTGCTTCGGTTCAAATACAGCTTGACCTCTTACTAGTTATGTGACTTTGGGCAAATTAGTTAACTCCTCCAGGTCTCAGTTACCTTGTTTGAAAAGGGACAGTAGTCAGGTTGCCGACTGTGAGGACTGGATGACTGATAGCATGCAAAGGCACTGAGATTCGTGCCTAGTACACAGTCAGTGCTAACCAAGTGTTTACAGCTACTCCTATTAGCAAAGCCCAGAGAAGGGGATTCCCAGTGCTAGCATAGGGCTGACAGGACCCAACACACGTACAGTCCTCAACTACTTTCGTAACTACCTTCCAGATCTGTTTCCCATGTGCTACTGGAAGTCAGGTAAGGCAGGTGACCAGCCCCATTTTACAGCAGTGGAACCAAAGCTCACTTGGGCAAAGAACCCGTGAAGAAGTTACAAGGTCACCAGAACTATTCGGCGTCTACCATGCACTTGTCCTGCAGGCCTCACACAGCAGCCAGCACGCCCCCCCACCACGCACCATGCTGGAAGACCCAAATACAGCGCCCCTTTCACCTCGTGTATATTTGCCCGCACAGAGACCAGCCACGATACAGTGTCATGCACATGTCCCTACAAAAGGGCCTAGGCCCCAAGGTGAGGAAAACCTGTTCTGAGGAATCTGCCTAGTGAGCGAATTCCATCTGAGGCCCTTCCACCTTCCACTGTCACCGGAGTGGGGCCGAGTGTGCGTCACAGATACCCAAAGGGGGGGGCAGGGGAGAGAAACAGCGAAACGGGAGGAGGAGACTAAAAATTTCACGTTTCTTTTTTCCATTTTAGTGACAAAAGTCACACCCGGCCTTTACATAAACATGGCCAAGGAGCCACTCTGTCTAAGCTCACTTCCCTTGCAGGCGCCAGTACTCTCCTCCCAGTGACCCTGACACTTGGGTGAGGGGCAGGCACACCAGACCCTGCAAAAGACGAGCTGCACCACCCGACAACACTCATGCCTCCTGCCTGCTGCCCTTGCTTTGCCCCATGTTTATCTCTTGGCCTTCCCATAACATCTCCTGAACAGCCCCCCACCACTTACACACGTAGAAGGTAGGCACACGTACACAGCTTGCGGCTGGTCTCCTGGGTCTGAGGCCCACATTGCCCTTGTCACAATACCTCCCTCCCCACAAGTGTCTTCCGATCAGCTCGCCTCCCAACCCAACAGCCCGGACAGGCTGCCACAAACACCGTCACAAAAGAATCCCATGGAGAATGTTGCAAACACACAACCATCCTCTTGCTTGGCTGCCCTTGGTCCCATAAAGTACAGCTTGTGCATCCCACCCAGAATCCTGCAAAACAGTGCCAGCTGACCCACAGGCCACAGAGACACACCCTGGTGATCAGTAGGATCTGGGTTCTACACAAGTCGCCCCCATACCACTCTCTTATAACAGACACACAAACCCATCCATCCACCTGTCCGTGCCACAGTTGTACCACACACCTCAACACTGCCATAGAAATGGGACCAAGACTTGATACTTCTAACTCGAAGGTCCACAACCGTCCCCTCCAAATGGACACATACATTCTGCATTCTGGAACCCTCCATAACACTACACCACACCAGCTATGCAGAAAACATCTGCTCATAAACAGGTCGTATGTGTACCCCAATGACATACATGCAAAAACAAAAACAAAAACAAACAAACAAAAAAACCATGTATACAAGCTCACACGGAACAAACTCCGCACTCAGTCAAATTGTGTCCTGCTTAGAAGGGCCATCTGCCACCCACAGCCATGGGGGCCACATCTTTAATCCTGCCCACAACACTGGATACCCTTTCTGTCTTTCTGTGTCTAAGGTCCAAGAAGGACCCTTACCCAGACTGCTGCCCGCCAAATGAGCAAATGGTGGTGCCCCAAGAACTGTTTACCTTGCCCCCACAACACTGCAGGAAACACAATCTTCCAGACTCACAGCCACAGCCCTGACCCGACGGCGCGGCTGTTCCGGAGCGCCTGCTCGCATTGCGCACCCCGCTCACCCCAACTCTGGGGAGCTCGGCAGCCCACCCCTCCCCCTCTCTGCCTGGCTCCTACGCCATCGCCCTCCTAGCAGCTTGCAGCGCTTGCCCGGGCTCACACCCTCCCCACCCCACCCCCAACATGCCCCACGGGGGGAGGGGGACTTTAGGCTGCAGAATTAACCCTTCCAACGGGGAGTGAGCGCAGCCCCTTCCACGGCCCCAGGCGGTCGCGTCCCCCAGCCTCCGCTCGACCAGGCGCCATACCAGGACCCCCTTAGTTGTCCCCCTGCGCAGCGCGCGCTCGGGGGCGGGGCTAGGCCCAGCCCCGACCCCGGAGCCCCCAGGTCAATCCCAAAGAGGAGCGGTCGCTGCGCGGGGCGCGGCCCGGGCCCCCGCGGCGCCGGGCAGCGGGAGGGGGCCCGGCTGTTGACTCCGGTCCGCCCTGGCCCTGCCCGGTTTGCCCCGGGGCCCACCTGACTGCGATGGCGCCGCGTCCGCCAGGCCCGGCTCATCACCGTGGCCGCCCCCGGCCGCTCCGGTGTCGCCCGCCTCCAGCTCCGACTCCGGCTCCGGCCCCAGCCCCCCCAGCGCCCGGCCCCGGCCCGGCCCCGCCGCCGCCGCCGCCGCTGACATCATCGGCTCCCCCCGCCCCGGTCCTACCCCCACCTCCACCCCCGGAAACAGCCCCCCCCAGCGCCGCCGCCGCCGCCGCCACCGCCAAGAGGAGGCCGGCGCAGCGCTGCTGACACCGACACAAGGCTTCTGCGTCCGACGGCCTTGGCCTGCCGACCCTGCGCAACGAACCGCGCGCTGAGGGACAGCGGGTGGGTGGACCCCGAGCGCGGCTCAGGCCAAGCTGCAGTGCGCCCCAGGGCGCACGACCACCCACTGTCTGGAAAGCCCCCCCTTCCCCTCCCCCGCGCCCTATCCCCTGGACGCCCTTCACTCAGCAGTGAACACAGCTCAAAAGCACACACGCACACTCTCCCGGCCGCCTCGGATACACAACATGGCAGATTCGCTGTCAGGCCCAGTAAGATGTATGGACCCAGGGTCCGCACATTCACAGGGGCACACACACTCACACCCACATCTACACCCACACACACACCCCATCCCCTGGAACGTGCAGAGACCACCACCAGGCCTGTGGACAAGGAAGGCCCCAAATCTATAGAACAAACACACATCAGTGACCACCAGTGCTGATGAACAAGGCAGCTTGGTATTTTGTCTCTACCAGCGGAAATATCTACATCTTTATACTTGTGCATAAATGCAATGGCCTTAGTTTGGCCCGTCTGGGACAGCACCAGCAGAACATCAGGTGGAAGTGCACATAGGAAACACATTGCTGAAACTCCTCCCTAGTGTTGGAAAATACTCAGGAGACTGAGGAGTCAGTCCTCAAGAGTTTCTCTCCTGAAAACCTTTGTGAAACAATGCAAGGCACAAATAAATTTAAAGCCAAAGAAGTTTCATCACATAGCTAGTCATAAGCAGAAGAGAAAAAGAATTGGACCAACTTTGGAATCATTAAGATAAAGTTATAAAACAAGCAGAATTGGAAGTATTTAAAAAATAACTCCCCTGCAAGGTTCCAGGAAAGAACCCCACCCCTACTCCAGCCAGGTCACAATGGCTGGAGCTCTGCGGGGTTCAGGCCCCCTGAACCAGGAGGAGAGGAGGAAGTCCAAGGGAAGATGGTGAGTATAGGGCCAAGGGGCACACCAAGTACAATGCTCCACTGCTTCCCATTGCTGGTCGTTGCTTTTCTTCCTCCTCTGAAACTTCCTAGTGGTCCTAGAGACACCCACAAATGGTGTATAATAAATATCCCCGGAGCCTGTAACATCACACTGATACACAGTCCCTGAAGCTTCCTACCCTTCCTCAAGCCAACAGAACCCTGTCTTTTTTTTTTCCCTCCCAGTAACAATCTAGAGAAATATGATGTTGCAGAACCATTTACTCCCTGCTTCCTGCTTTAGATATGCAAGGTCCACACTGTACCATTTCATTCATCCTTCACCTCCTTTCTATCTCCAATGAGTTCTACTGTCCCACGGGATCCCAGATAACCTAGCATTCACCTTGTCCCAAGTCCTCTGGACTGTGGCTGCCCTCATGGTCAAGTTCCTTTCTTCCCTAACAGGCTGGCAGTCACCCCTACTTCAATCTACCTGACTTCACCCAGCCATCACCGCCTTCCACTCCACCTAGCCTCTCCTCGAACCAGCGCTGCCGGCCCTCTGATGCCACCAAGGGCCTGCTGGTGGCCCTACTGGGTGGAGGCCTGCCAGCTGGCTTCGTAGGCCCCTTCTCCCGTATGGCTTACCAGACTTCTCACTTGCCCTCACTGGAGCTGCTCATGTGTCGATGCCTCTTACATCTCCCCATTGCTCTGCTACTTAAGCTGCGTGGTGACCCATTGCTTGGACCGCCTGATGTCCGAGGCCGTGCCTGCATCCACGCCCTGCTCAACGTTCTCAGCATCGGATGTGCCTACAGTGCAGTTCAACTGGTGCCCATTGGCAATGCTGCCACCATTCGAAAAGGTTCATCCACCGTGTGCTCTGCCCTCCTCGCCCTCTGCCTCAAAAGCCAGGGTCTCAGTGGCTATGACTGGTGTGGCTTGTTGGGTAGCACCCTGGGACTGATCATCATTGTGGGACCTGGACTAGGGACATTGCAGGAGGGTACCGCAGGTCTCTACACTGCTCTGGGATACGTGTTGGCCTTCCTGGGAGGCCTGGCCTTATCACTGGGACTTCTGGTCTACCGCTCCCTGCACTTCCCCTCCTGCCTACCAACAGTGGCCTTTCTATTTGGTGTGGTGGGGCTAATGACCTCTGTGCCAGGCCTCTTTGTACTGCAAACCCCTGTGTTACCCAAAGACCCTTTGAGCTGGAGCTGTGTGGCGGGAGTGGGGATCCTTGCCTTAGTCTCCTTTGTGTGTGTGAGTTACGCGGTCACCAGGGCCCACCCTGCTCTGGTCTGTGCTGTCCTTCACTCTGAGGTAGTGGTGGCCCTGATGCTGCAATATTATGTGCTCTATGAGACTGTGGCACCTTCTGACATCATGGGGGCCGGGGTTGTGTTGGGAAGCATAGCCATCATTACTGCCCAGAACCTCAGCTGTGAGAGGGAAGGGCAAGTGGAGGAGTGAGAGCCAACTTGAGAGTCTGGGGTTGGGGGTTGGGAGTTGGAGGGTGGGCAGGGGTAAATAGGAGAGACTGGAATACAAACATGGGCGAAGCAGTGCCTGGAAAACAACTGGTGTGAGAGAGGGCCAGTCCTTGGACTCGAGGGTGACTGGGGTATTGACCGACTGGGACAACTGGAAGACCTGGAACAAACCTGAGGACTAAGGAATATGGTCTAAGCTAGGTCCTGGAAATCAGGGCATAACCAAAGGGTAAGGTCTCAGATCCAAGGAGTGAGGTAGGCAGACCACGGGCCACAGGGAGGACTTCCCCTCGCAGCAGAGAGAAGAGCTTTGGGGCTGGAGAGAGTGCTAGCACTGGGCAGCGTCCTGCAACACAGCCAAGCAGCTGCACTAGGAGAGGGGAGTGTGCCTTTTCCCCCCAGGGGACGGTTTCCCTCGTGTTCGTGCGCCCACCCCTTGGGATGGTGACGTGACACTGACATCAAACAAGAAACACTTTGAATGTGGTTGTGCAGTTGGTGTCATCTCTGCTATGGAGAGCGGAAATCCAAAGCATTTCTCTTACTGGAGAATTCCTTGAGGGGTTCCCCCCTATCTTATTTGTGAAACATTATACAAGGAGGAGGATTTCCTAATGTTTAGATTCCTTGACCCCAAACTCCCCAGGACTTTCCTGTCCCGCCCCATGGCTAATCTGCTTTTCCCGGATTGTCGCGGTCCCGTGACCTCTCTCATACAGTAGCCAGTCTCCTTTCGGAACAGGCTTCTGAGCTAAAGCTTCTTCTAGTGGCTCAGGCTGGAAACCCAGGACTAAGGGTTCGGTACAGCGAGTCGCTAGAGGTCAGGAGATGCCCACTCATCCCTAGAGGCCAAATTGCTGCTTCCGGACAAACGATTAGACCCGCCATTTTGACCTGCTCATGCATATTCAACAAGAAACTGCATATTCATGACCAAGGACGCCCCCTCCCCCCAGTGGGCCCGACCGGCTCCGCCTCCGTTACTGATTCGTAGAACAGACCATTTTCCACTTGCGGGGGGAATAGTACTTTGCTGAAGATGAAACCGTACTTCAACGCAGAATAAAAGCGACCTGATTTTATTCTCGGTTCTTTAAACCTTCAATTTCAATATAAGAGAGAGCAACGAAAAGCGGCGGATTTCGAGAAAACTTTTTTTTCCTGTCATTTCATAAAGGTCGCCCAACGAGGGAGCCAGGGGAGGGACGATCAACGACTCCAGAGCGTGCCCCGTGCGAGTTTACGCAGGCAGCCCCGTAGCGCAAGGGAGGGCGGGAAAGGAAGGGGCGGAGAGGCGGGGGCGAATCTATAAAGGGTGTTGTTCAGCCAGTTCGCTCCTCAGAAGCGCCGAGAGCGCGACCGGGACGGCTGGAGAAGAAGGCGGCTCCCGGAAGGGGGAGAGACAAACTGCCGACCTCTGCCGTTCAGGAACCCGGTTACTTATTTATTCGTTATCCTTTTTCTTCTCCCTTCCCCTAAAACCTTTTCCTTCCTCCCCCTCTTTTTGTTTCTTTTTGGGAGCCGAAAAAAAATCTCTGGAACGGGAGTGAAGGGTACCTTTCGCTCCTTTTTGTTTCCCCGCCTCCTTCCCTCCCCCACCTTTCCCTTCTCTGGGTGTTTCCTTCCAACCCGGGAAGGTCCTTCTCGGTGGCTGCCCGGACTGGATCTGAGCGCCTAGGCGGAGGCGGCGCAGGCTTTTTGTAGCGAGGTTTGCGCCTGCGCAGCGCGTCAACCTCCGCCATGCACGGGGGTGGCCCCCCTTCCGGGGACAGCGCATGCCCGCTGCGCACCATCAAGAGAGTGCAGTTTGGAGTCCTGAGTCCGGATGAGCTGGTAAGCTGCTCCGCCTCGTCCCTCCTCTTCCCTCCCTCCCGCGTGGGCGGGCGGGGCCTGAGGGTGGCTGCGGAAACTTGGCGCTTTTCTAGGTCTGCTTGTTGACCAGCCTGGAGGATACGTTAATAACGCCAAGTTCTTGTGGAGCTTCTGGGCTCCCGGAGTTAAATTCTGCGAGGTTTTTAAATTTAGTGCTGTGTCCAAGATGGCCATGCTGAGGAGAAGGGTGACCTGTACCGTACTTTACTGACATTCAGCGAGACCAAGATGAATCCTAAGGCCCGGCGTGGTGGCCTATGCCTATAATCCCAGCACTTGGGAGGTTGAGGATTGTTGAGAGTTGGAGGCCAGTCTGGGCTACGTAGTGACTTCAAGGCCAGGCTGAACTATATAGACGGTGTCTAAATAAATAAAATTAAGAAAAAATCCTGCGGAGTGTTTGCAAATCTCAATAGGAAGCCGACTCTCTGGTTTTCCCTACCCTTTTAAGTGTGAGGACTTGCTATGTAACATAACAACGTGGGGGTACAGCTGAACAATATGGACAGGTCCCACCTTCTAGAGCGCTTTCTGTGGGAAGGGGCAGAGGAGACAGACTAGAAATATATGAATAAGTGAACAAGTAAGTTCATTACAACGGGATCGTGCTATGGAAAGTTACTACGGCTAGTTTAGTTTAGATGGGAGGGTGTTTGGATCTCAGAAGTCCTATTTGAGGAGGTCGCATTACCGTAAGGATGCGTAACAGCCGGTCACCTAAAACACTAGGGCATGGATTTTCAGGCTGAGCAAACAGGCAGCAAGTGCTAAGAATCAGGGAGAAATCAACTTGGTGTGCTCTAAGAAGCAGGCCAGTGCGGCAGGAGATCAGTGGCAGAAAAGAGAGGCGATACCAGAAATAGGCTGGAGAAACATGGAATATTAA
>RJWM01048191.1:0-11589 GCA_004363535.1 Dasyprocta punctata | reverse complement strand
TAAGAAACAACATGTTAAAAAAATGGTCTGAGAAATGGGGAAATGGTTTCATCTTCCATAAGGACAATGCTCTATGTTACACATACCGACACAGCAATTTCTGTCCAAAAACAAAAAAAAGCTACTACAGTGTGTCCTAATCCACCTTATCACTGTATCTGGCACCATGTGATTTAAGACTTTTCCTCAAAGTTAAAATGACCCTGATATTTTGAATTGATTCAGGACATGAAGGGAGACACAGCGCAACTAGGCACTCATCAAAGAGGATATGCAGACCTGCCTTGGAAAGAATGAATGAGAGAAGTGTGTTCAAAGTGAGGAGCAGTATTTTGAGAGTGATTAATGGTAATTTATCTTTTACTGTAAATTTTTTTTAAAAAATACATTGCATTTTCAATCACACCTTACACTGTTTTCTGCCACACATAGCCTGTTTTCATTTTGCTGTTTCTTTTGCTTTATAGAAACTTTTTTTATAGTTTAATACATTTACTACCATCAGATACAAAAACTATTTGCCAAAACCCAAGTCAAGCAGCTTTCTTACTGTTTTCAGGAATCTTATGGTTTCATGTCCGAAACCGTAAGTATTTAATTTTGAATTATTTTCTTTATGGTATGAGTCCACTTTCATTCGTCTGCATATGGATATCCACACTTCTTAACATCATTTACTCAAGATTATCCTTTGCTTATTATATACTCTTGCCATCTTTGTTGATAATTAGTTGACTAAACATCTGTGAATTAATTTCTGTGCTATCTGTTCCACTGATCTATGTATGTATTTTAATGCCAGCATCATACTATTTTGCTTAATAAAACTTTGAATATAACTTGAAATTATGAAGTGTGATGCCTCCAGGTGTGCTCTTCCTCAGGATTATTCTGGCTACTCAGAGTCTTTTTAAGATTATTTTTTTCCTATGTCTGTGAAAATGCCATTGGAATTTTCACATATGATAGACTGCATTAAACTTGTAGATTGTTTTAAGTAATAGGCATTTTAACAATATTAGGTGTCCTAATCTATGAACATAGAGTATTTTTCATTTGTATCACGAAGTTCTCTAATTGTTGCCTTATAGTTTTAATGTCTTACAGTTTTCCCTTCAATACATTTTCTCAAAGAATTTTATTCTGGTACTATTGTAAATAAAGTTGTTTCATTTCTTTTTCAGATAGTTCATTGTCAGTGAATAAAAATGGTACTGATTTAATGTGGATTTTACACCATGCAACTTTCCCAAAAATATTTATTTGTTCTTATAAGTTTTAGATTTTTCTATATATAAGATCATGGTTTTGCAAACAAAGTTTTATTTTTTCATTTCAAATATGGATACCATTTATTTGTTTTTCTTGCTCAATTACTTCCACTAAAACTTCCAGTTATATGATTGGTAGAAGTGGCAATTGTGGGGATTCTTGCCTTTGTTTCAGCTTTTCACCGTTGAGCCTGATGTTTGCTGAGAGACCAACATCTATGGCTTTTATGATGTTGAAATACATTCTTTCTGAAAGTGATTTGCTGGAGAGTCTATCATGAAACAATGTTAACATTTGTCCAATGCTTTTTCTGGTATCTCTTAAGATGATGATTTTTAGTGTTCATTCTGTTAATAAACTGTTTCACAATTATCAATTTGCATATATTGAACTATCCTTGCATTCTAGGGATAAATCTCATTTGACGATGGTATATGAACCTTTTAATGTACTGTTGAATTATCTGCATTAATATTTTTTGTCTATACTGACTAGAAATTGGCATGAAATTTGCTAGTCTTAAACTGTCCTTAACAGACGTTTGGTATCAGAGTAGTACTGGGTTTCAAAAATTTGTTTGGCTAGGTAGGGTGAACATGTGTGTAATCCAAGCATACTGAGAAGCTGGCGCACGCCTTTAATCCCAGCACTCGGGAGGCTGAGGTAGGCGGAGCGTTGTGAGTTCAAGGCCCGCTTGGGCTACAACGCGAGCGCAAGGCCGGCCTGAGCTACATAGTGCGACCCTGCCTAAAAAAAAACCAGGGCCGGGAGTTTGGCTCAGTGGCTTAAGCGCCTGCCCTGGCAGGCACGAGGTTGTGAGTTCAATCCCGGTGCTGAAAAAAAAAAAAAAAAAAATGAGGGAAAGGAATGTTCTGGGATGAACCTCAGTGTGAAGGTTCTGGACTCAGTCCCTAGTCCCACTAGGGGGAAAAAAAGAAGGAAGGAAGAAAATGAGAAGTTAGATTGAAAGTGTTCCATCCTCCTCAGTGTTTGGAAGAGCCTGAGATAGGCTGAGATCTATTACGAAGAATGTTTCAAGTGTGCTTGAGAACAATGTGTGGTAGTTATTGGTATGTTCCATGTACATATGTTAAGCCATTTGGTCTAAAGTATAGTTCTCGTTCTTTGTTCCCTATTGACTTTCTGTCTAAATGGTCTATCCTTCATCTCTGAATGCAACTCTCATTTTCTTCACCTCTTGTCTTCTCATCATGTTGGTGCATTTGAAATATGTTCCGCTACTTCCACTTTTGTCTCCTAATCAAATTCTTTTGAAATTCTACTTAATCTTCAGGATCCATCAGATAAGCTATATCCTTGAGAAATTTTTTTCCAATTGTTCCAGCTTTATTTCTTTTGTATCCCTTAATACACATATTTGCTTCTTAATGTTTTTAAGATACAAATAGTATGCCTTTTACTTGATTGTCTAATATTTGTCTGACCCCATATTTTTAGTAGTTTTTATGTTCCTATGATATAGTCTTATTTATCTTCATATCACCAAATCATCTGGCCCATAGTTTCTTGCATAAAGGTAGTACACAATTAATACCAATAAACAATTCTTAGACACAATGCTCAAAAACTAAGCAATACAAACTTAAAACAGAACAACTCAATAATCCAAAGAAATCACTAAATTTCTAAGATTCTGAGAATAAACATAATAAGTCAAACAATAGATAACTAGATCTTCAGAAAAATAAAATACAGACTTAATGCCTTCTCATTTGCTAGTGAAACTTAACAATAACAAAAAAGCTCCACTGCTTAATAACTCAAGATATAGTTGAAAAAACCAAGTTGGAAGAGTAAGACTGAAATGGACTCTGAAAGTATTTATAAATATCCTTTTTATATTCTCAAAAAATTGACAAATGATGCAAAAAAAGAAATATTTACAGAATTTTATTTACCTTGAATCATAAAAATATCTGGTCCCGTACAATTAACATCTTTGATGTTAACACAGTTCCCTACGATGATGGTGTAACACACACACACACACACACACGCACAAAGGTCAAAATAATGGGTTGCAGCTAGTAAATTTGCTGAACACTTTGTACAACTAACAAAATTATATAATAAGTATTCTAATTAAAATTGTGAATTTTTATTTTTTGCTAACTGCTCTAGTCAGTATTGTCTATCAAATAGGCAAACAGCACCTTCTTTTTTCCATCTTTTGGAAGAAAATGTAGACTAGCATTATGTGAAGATGTTTCTGCATGTAGGTTTCAGCAAATAGCTTAAGCCTTTCACTCACATCCTGAGGAGACTGATTTTCATTATTTATCAGTACAAATTGATACAGCATAACAAATTTCTGAACTCTTTCAGGTGGACTCTGCAAAAAAGTGTTAAATCATCAACATCCTAACATCATGGGATGATTTAAAATCAGTTCTCCAAGGCTTTACCTGCATCACTTAATCAGGTTTACAGTGTAGAATTATACCAACCAACTGCAACAAGGATAGCTAAATCTAATTCAGTCTTTTGAAATGAAATGAAAAATTCACCTCTTCAGTTGTATTAGCCTAATTTCAAATGCTCAAAAACTTCATGTGATTAGTGGCTATCATACTGGGAAGTGCAGAATTATACACTGCTAGCATCAGAGAAAAGTCCTCCTGGACAGAAATGGTCTACAAAGCTAGCAATCTGATTCAACTCGAAGAGTACAGCAATATTGTTATATTTTACCTATTGAGTCTTAAATTAATTTCCAATGCAATTTTCATATAATAATTGTTTGTTCACAGTTGGAACCAACTCCTAGTCATTGCATAAGACATGTCAAATTCTTTCCTGCCTACAACATCTCGGTCTATTCTTTGGCTCGTTTTCCACTTTATGTCCTAGCTTGAAAGAACTTCTCTGACCTTTCTGCCAAAAACCAGTCTCTGTCATCACACTACCACCAATAACCATATCATAAAACTGTTTTCTCCCTTTGTAGGATTTTGTAATTTTAATTACTTAATTTTTCATATTTCTTTCATTGTCTACCCTTTTCATCACTCCGCCCTCAGAATTTGTCTAACACATGTACTCAAAATTCATTAAAGTGAACAAATTAATATTTTTGAATGAGTGAATGTCTTTCCTCTCCAGAACTACTCATGTGTCCTTTGCATTGTGTTTTACATTTATCCATTCCATTTGAAGGGCTGTCTAGTTACTGCTGTGTTACTGGTAAAACCATCTTTCATAATCAAGTCAGCCATAGCTGCTAACAGATTCATCACAATCCTATCGCCAGAGATATTCTGAGGCTTTAAAAAAATCTGTTATTTTATTTCAATCTTTCTTTCAGACTTCACTAGAAGCAAAAAGTATAAGAAAATGAGCAAAAACTTACGAGACTGTATAATTATGATTACAATTCTTAGATCAGTATTAAAAAGTGATCTAAGGAAAATAATTACAGTGGTAATCACAGTGAATAGTGAAGGGCAGCTACAAGACCCTCTGGATTCTTGAGTCATGTTTGGAAATCAAAACACAAAGCAATAGGCTAATGTTAATTATACATTAAAGACAGTATCTGTAATAAGCATATTCAAGCCAACAATAAACTAGTCCTTTTAAACACTTCAAAAACGATATCCTGGTTTTTATACTGTAACAGTTTCTAATTATAAGATTTAATTATGCAAAAGCAAACCACTCCTTATTTCTTCAGTAAGGAGTCATTAATATTCAAGGAGCCATTATTTTTCTTTTAATATTTGATAATCCAGAGCCCTTCAATAAATGTATCTTGTCAGTTAAAAAATTTTTTGAATCCAATATTGAAGTATTAAAATAATGCCATATATTATTTACTATTTGAGTTACTTTATGTTTCTGTTATAATTTATGAGAACTGAGAGTTACAGCATGCAACTAGATGCATCATAAGAAATAATTCTAGGATTTTTAAAACTTGAATGTATTCTTATATTAGGACTCAGACATTTCAACTTCATATATATTAGTTCCAACTCTGCAGGTAAAAAAGCAATTTCTATAGACCAAGAATTTACTTTCATTAAGCAGAAACAAGTTTCATATAACAATCAATATGATAAGCAAAATTTCAAAGTATTATGGGCAACTTCACATGAGACTTTCATACTGATATACACATTCTGTACATACAACTAAATCTAAATCTAGTTGTTAGACTTTAATTAATTTACATACCTGTACAGATGAATATTTGGAAAAATTTTCCATTTGGTACTGCCTTATAACTTCATTTAGTCTTTGATCTGAAAAAATGGGGGAAAAATCAATTTAAGTTCATTATGTAGTGTTTAATTTTTAATAACTAGAAAACAGTAGTAATTATTCGAAATGTGAAAAAATATCTAGTCTCTATTGGTTCTCTAAATAAGACAGGTCATCAATTTTAACACATCATTTTAGAATTTAAAATTAGTCCCTTTCATACACCTAAGCCAACTATTTCCCATGGGAAAAAACAGCTACAAAAAACAAACTTTTTTTCTGAGTTCATGAATTTGAATTCTCAGTCTCCTAGCTTGCTCTTCATGTTAACAGAAGTAAATTTAAAAACAACAATAACAAAAAAAAAAAAGATTTTTTTTTCTAATTCCTGACACTAGGATTGAAAAGATAAGCTGCAGTCATATTCTTTAGAATTCTTAAAATCAGCTGAAATTTATTCAGGACAACCCTCTGCTTTGAAGAGTAACTGCAGGACCAAAACCCCAAATTAATCAGGAGTGGCATGGGACAATGGAAAAGAAGGTCCGGAGTGAAACCAAGAGCTCCAGGTAAATGTAAGGCCATGTATTTAGTCACACCAAGAAAAGAAGTATACATGGGTCACAGCAGCCAGCAAATGTACAATCATATATTCTCTTCAAGACCATACGGAACATTTAAAATGGATTATTTGTTGGCAATACAGCAAGTTTCAACAACTTTCAAAGACAGAAAGAACACGTTATCTGACAATAGCACAATTAGTCCAAAATCCAGATCCTCCAAAATAAACGGAAAATCTTCCATGCATATGGAATTTAAAGAAACCACTTTTAAATAACCCATGAGTCTCAGGAGAAATTACAAAATAAATGTAAGAGTGTTTTGAACTAAATAATAACAAAAATGAAATACACTTAAAAACTGGCTGACAGAGAAACCTACAGTTTTAACTGCATATACAGATCCCAAAATGTTTGGAATCAGAAGTATTCCAGATCTGGGACTTTTTCAGATTTTAGTACATTTGTATAGACTTACCTGCTGAGCATCCCTAGTCTGAAAATCCAAAATCCAGAATTCTCTAGTAGCCCCAAAATCCATCATCATGTCAGCAGTGAAAAAAGTTTGGATTTTGGAAAATTTTAGATTTTGGATATTTGTATTAGGGATGCTCAACGTGTACTAGAAAAAAAAGTTTGAAGCTACAAATCCATTCCAAAAAGTAGAAAATGAACAGCAAATTAAACCCAAAAAAAGTTCAATGAAAGAAATAATAAAGATAACCTCAGAAAATAAATAGGAAATAAACCCACAAAAAAGAACCAGAATATAATAATCTCAAAAATTATTTTTTAAAAACCATTTGGTGAAATTCGAGACATATTCATGATAAAGTCAGCAAAGTAGGACTAGAAGGAACATTCTTTAATATAATATTAGATGCCTGGAAAAAATATTTAACAAACATCATACTTAAGGGTAAAATGTTGAAAACATTCCCTTAGAAACTCAGAACAGGAGAAGGATAAATTCTCATGAATTCACTTAACATTCTACAAGAAGTCTAAGGTAGAAATGAAAGGTACAAATGTCAAAAGAAAAAAAACCATCAATATTCATAGGTATGAGTATGTGTGGTGTTAATCTAAAAATGACGGATAAATTCTTAAAATCAAAAATTAAATTCAAGCCGGGCGTGGTGGCGCACGCCTTTAATCCCAGCACTCGGGAGGCTGAGGTAGGCGGAGCGTTGTGAGTTCGAGGCCGGCTTGGGCTACAACGCGGCGCAAGGCCGACCTGAGCTACATAGTGCGACCCTGCCTCAAAAAAAAAAAAAAAAAAACCAGGGCCGGGAGTTTGGCTCAGTGGCTTAAGCGCCTGCCCTGGCAGGTGCAAGGCTGTGAGTTCAATCCCCGGTGCCGCAAAAAAAAAAAAAAAAAAAAAAAAAAAAAAAAATTAAATTCAGGCAGATTGTTGCATACAAAGTCAATGTACAAAAATTAATTATACTTCTATATACTGAAAATATAAAGTTAGAAAATATTCAATGGCATCGCTTACAGTAATATAAAAAGTGGTAATGCCTAGGAATAAATCTAAGCAAAGAAGAGTAAAATTCCTACACAAAAAATCGTGAAACATTCAGGAGAGAAACAAAGCCCCTAAATAAGTGGAGAGAAGATAGTCATGGTTGAGACAAGCACGTATTACAAAGTTATCCATTTTCCCCAAATAGATTCACAGATTTAATATAATCTAAATTAATACTGTGGAAATTGAAAAGATGATTCTAAAATACAGATAGAAATCCAAAGTAAACAGCCAAGACACACGCACATACACTTGCACATTCACGCCCACATGTATGCACACATTCACTGCTGCATCAATTGTATTTCAAATTTTATTTCCAATATACATGAATAAAACTGGTCTGCAATACTGTGTCGCTTTCTTGAAAGTATATTTGTTCAGTAGTAGTTAATACAGATGACAAAACTAGATTTCCTGGGGTTCAAATTCCAGTTCAGCTCCTATTAGTTATAAGTTAACCTCAGTTAATTTGTGATGGTACTTATCCAGAGGATTGAGATGTAGACACTGAACAGCTGTACACAAGAATAACCGTAAAAACAAATGAACCAACCGATATTGTGATGAGGCATTACTGGGCATATACAGTAGAAAAACAGGGCATGAGAATATTAAGATTACCTATAAGACATCAAATGGATTAATAGGTAACAGTTACAATCTGTGTAAAAAAAAAATAGTAAAAACAAACCAGAAGGAGTTAGAATAAAGGTTGTATTAGTCAGTGTCCTATCAATGAGACAAAATACCCAAATCCACAAATTAAAGAAGAAAAGGTTTATTTTGACTCACATTTTAGAGGGTTCAGTTCATGGTTGTTTGGCTATAAGGCAGAAATGACATAGCAGAGGAGTATGGTGGAGAAGGGCTGGTCAACCCATGGCAGCCAGAAAGCAGAGTGAAAGAGACAGGGGAAGGGTGAAGCCAGGGACAAGAATACACCTTTCCAGGTCATGATCCCACCGACCCTCCTCCAACCACCCTCTTAACAAACCACTCAGCCATGAACTCAGCAATGAATGAATTCAGTGTTGAGTACAATGCTCCCATGCTCTAATCTCCTTTCAAAAGCCCCATATCTGAACACATGAGACTTTTGGAGGACATTTTAGATCTAAACCATAATAATGGTCTTGGTGAGATCAAAGAATAGATACAGCCGGGATAAAGTAAGATTTCAAAAGTATGATAATTGAATACAACTTTTGCTTATGCTCAAGAAGAAATAACAAAGACTACTTTACTGTATGACACAAACAAAAAACAATGAATGAGTAGCATGCAAGACATCAGGTATCAGATAATGATTAGAGATGTGAGTTCCATGATTGCCCCAGCTGAATGACCGGACATACATTCCAGACCATGGCACAGGAAAAGGAAATGCTGGCTGATACCATTGGACTCTTTGAGAAAGGAGATGGAACTGAAAGAGGTGGAAATTAAATAAACTAGGATTGGCAGGACAATATACAGATTGAATAGCTCTTATGCAAAAGGCATCAGACCAGAAGTGTTTTCGATTTCAGCATTTTCTGGATTTTGAAACACCTATTTGAATAGACTTGCTGAGCATCCTAATCTGAAAATCTGAATATGCTACAAATCATGTAAGTTTTTGAGTACCATGTCAGCACTCAAAAAGTTCTGCATTTCCAACATCATGAATTTATACGTTTTTGGAATAGGAATACTCAATCTGTATAGGAGAGAAGGCTGCATAGAGGTATGAAAAGATTACCTCTCCAGTACGTTAACAAAATAGTGAATAACTCTTTTATCTATTAAAGAATTTGGATTGTTGTTTAAAAATCTTTGTACAAAAAACTCCAGGTTCACTTGGCTTCACTGTGCATTCTACCAAACAGTCAAGGAAGAAATAATACCAACTCTATACAGGCTCTTGCAAACAATTAAAGAGGGCAAAATATTTTTTAAGAAATTCTAAGAGATTGATATTGACTGATACCAAATCAGGCAAAGACTTTAGAATTTACAAAAAAAAAACTCATCTAAATTTTAAGCAAACATTTTAAAAACCAAATTTAAAAATATAGGAAGACAATGGTATATCATGATGAAGTGGAGTTTATCCAAGAAAGAGAATGCAGAATCAAAATTTTAAAATTTATGAGTATAACTCACCCTATTAACAACCTACAAAAAAAATCTGACATTTCAGCAGATGTTGGAAAAGCACTGGATTTAAAAATCCAACATCCATTCTGATAGAAACTCTCAGCAAACTTATAATAGAAATGAACAACCTTGACTTGACAGAATATCTATGAAAAATATATACATGTTTGATTCTAGTATCACATTTAGTTCCAAAAGATAAATGTTTTCTTCCTAAGAACAGAAACAAGATAGGATATTTATTTCTCCTATTATTTCTGTTCAGCACAGTACTGGGAATTCTAGCTAGTACACTAAAGCAAGAAGAGAAAATAAAAAGCATCCAAATTAGAAAGAACTAAAATGGTGTTTTTCTTCAGATGACAAGATCATCCATCTATGTAAAAAAACACCAAAAAACTATTGCAATTAATGAGTTAACAAAGTTGCAGGTTATAATAGGCAAGGAATATATTTCTATGTATCAGCAATGAAAAGTCAGAAACCGAAAGTAAAAGAATTACACCATGTGTAACAGTATCATAAACTTCAATACATAAATCTGACAAAAGATGTGTAAAACCTATATGCTAAAAACTACAAATGCTGCTGTTGAGGTAAATTAAAGAAGAAATATACTGGTGGAGAAGTACGTATTTCCTTGGTCAGAGGGCTTAATACCATTAAAATATGAATTCCACACGAATTGAGCCATAGATTCAGTATAATATCTGTCCAAATCCTAGCATCCTTTCTTTTTAAGAAACTGAAAAGATCATTCTAAAATTTATACAGAACCACAAAGTTCTTAAGATAGTCAAACAATCGTGAAAGAGAACAAATTTAAAAGGTTATTCTTTAATATTTACTATAAAGCTGCAATACATAAGACAGTGGCATATTGGTGGCTACATATACAAACAGATAAGCAGAACAGAATAGAGTTCAGAAATTCACACAAACATAGACAACTGATTTGGCAAAGGTGCAAACGTAATCCAATTGAGAAAGGATAATCTTTCAATTGGGCATTTCTATGCAAAAAGTAAGCCTAGACTCTTACCTTGCGCAATGAAGAGGTTAGCTAGGGTAAGGAGGGTACCTGAGTTTTAGAAAGAATGAATTTTAGAAAAAAGAACTCTTACAAAATTGTACTATATGAACAGCACATCTAAATGTAAAACCTAAACAAAATTTCTAGAACAGAAGAAAATCTCACATCTGTGGGTGAGCCAATCACTTCCTAGCTATGACATTAGATGCACATATTCATCAAAGTACAACTCATAAAAGAACAAAATTTGAAACTGCTCTATAAAAAACACTTGAGCGCATGAAAAGAAAAATTAAGTACATCACTACCAATACCTACCTCTGGGAATGAATACTTTCTTCCCAGATTTATATACAAGGTTCTCTTAGATCAGGTCTCTAGGGAGACTTTCCTATCAGATCTCCTTTTCCAAATGGAAGTGGAAATAAAAAACACACTGCAAATAGGTCAGAAGTTTATTCCACCAGAAGCCTGGTTGGGTGTAGAGGGGCCAACAGTAATTATCAGAGGTAAAATCATGTGGAGTTGCCAGTTGAGAAATATTAAAACAAATACACTGCTTTGAACTAGGCTACCAAATCCAAATGGAAAGATTAAAAAGAGATCAAGATCAACAGAAGTCAACGTAGAGAAGGGCAGAGGCAGGCAGGAGGATGAATGCCACCTATCTAAATCTGAGCTGGTGTTTCAATCCCCCACCTGAGCTGGATATAAGGTCCAGTTAAGGGAAAAAAGGAGGTGGTCACAGATAACCCAACACTGATTCTTACCACTTAAGGCAAACTCTACCATTCCATGCTCGAATTTCCTGGAAAACATAGTTG
>RJWM01048190.1:0-11595 GCA_004363535.1 Dasyprocta punctata | reverse complement strand
AGAGGGTCGTCTAGGGTTAGAACGTCCCCAGCCTGACTTCCTGTTCATCGGAGTGCTAGGAGATTTGACCCCCGCAAAATGAGAGATAGGCTGACGTTTCCGGTTGTCACCTCAGGTCCCGCCCCCACCCCTGGTGCCTGTGGTTCCCCTGAGTCTGGTGGGCAGCACCACTAACACCGGCAGGAGCCCGGACCAAGCCCTGGAGTCCCCGAGAGACCAGACATTGAGACAGCAGGGGCCCCTGGCCTCCCCCTCCCCCGCAGGGCGCCCTGTCAGCCCCACCAAGCCAGCAGGTAAGAGGCAGCAGGGTGTTAGGGCTGCGAATAGCCCCGGTGCAGTATGGGTAGCAGGATTCCTCTCAGGCCAGTGGCTTGGAGCAAATGATGCACTTATTCCTTATTCTGATTAACGGAACAAGGGAGATGGGGCTCTGATTCTGATACAACCACCAGAGCTGAGATGCACCTCATGGTTGGTAGTGTTTGCCTAGCATGCTCGAGGCTCTGGGGGCGCACGCCTTTAATCCCAGCACTCGGGAGGCTGAGGCAAGAGGAGCGTTGTGAGTACGAGGCCAGCTTGGGCTACAACGTGAGCACAAGGCCGGCCTGAGCTACATAGTGCGACCCTGCCTCAAAAAACTAGGGCCGGGAGTTTGGCTCAGTGGCTTAAGTGCCTGCCCTGGCAGGTGCGAGGTTGTGAGTTCAATCCCCGGTGCCGCAAACAAAACAAAACAAAACAAAACCAAAACAGAAAGACTAAACTTGTTACTATGCTATGCAAACAGCAAAAGGAAAAATTAGTAGAGGAAGAACTCTTGATTGATGAGGGGACAGCAGATTTAGGAATGCTCCTTTCTGAGAAGGTAAGTTGGTTTAGAGTGCCATCAGGACTTATATTTTGGTATGAAGACACAGAACCTGTGTTTAAGCCCAGACTCCCTATTTGCTCTGGTGAGAGACAAGGGACTTAAGAGTCTTTCTCAAAGGGCTGGGAGTTTGACTCAGTGGCTTAAGTGCCTGCCTGGTAGGCACAAGGTTGTGAGTTCAATCCCCAGTGCCACAAAAAAAAAAGTCTTCCTCAAGTAAGAAAATAGCTATTGGTGTTCTTAAGGAAGAAGTACTCTTATTTTGGTGAGGGAACCAGAGAATCAGGGAAGCACTCTTATTTTAGTGAGAGGACCAGAGGGAATCAGGACCCTTTTTTTTTTTTTTGTCTTTTTGAGACAGAGTCTCACTTTTGCAGTTCAGCTTGGCCCTGAGCTCAATTTGTAGCCCAGGCTGGACTCGAATTTACAACAATCTTCCTGCCACAGCCTCCTGAGTGCTGGGATTACAGGCATGTGCCACCAAGCCGGGCTAAAGACTTAACTCTACTAAGGGATTGGTTGGGCCAGGCTGTGACTCTCCCATGTCCCTGTGTTCACAGGCCCCTGGCAGGACTGTGCTGAGGCCTACCAGGCGGGCCACAGGCAGAGCGGGGTGTATGAGCTGCGCCTTGGCCGGCACGTGGTGTCCGCGTGGTGCGAGCAGCAGCTGGAGGGGGGCGGCTGGACCGTGATCCAGCGGCGGCAGGATGGCTCGGTCAACTTCTTCACTAGCTGGCAGCAGTACAAGGTAGGCGTGGCGTGCAGAGGCTGGGCTGGGTGGGGCTGGGCGCCTGTCCCTGACCACCTGGCCACATCCTGTCACAGGTGGGCTTTGGGCGGCCCGACGGGGAATACTGGCTGGGCCTCGAACCCGTGCACCAGTTCACCAGCCACGGGGACCATGAGCTGCTGGTGCTGCTGGAGGACTGGGGGGGCCGGGGGGCCCGCGCCCACTACGACAGCTTCTCCCTGGAGCCCGAGAGTGACTACTACCGCCTGCGGCTCGGCCAGTACCATGGGGATGCTGGGGATTCTCTGTCCTGGCACAATGACAAGCCCTTCAGCACGGTGGACAGGGACCAAGACTCCTATTCTGGTGAGGAGTGCTGTTCTTCTGGAGGGAAGACAGGGTAATGAGGGAATGGAAAGTGGTGGGGTGAGATTCCCCTCTGGTAAGCATTAGAGTGAGGAAATTTCTCTTTTGGCAAGAGAATAAGCGACAGGACTTTTATTCTGATAAGGGGATGGGGAACCCATATTTTCTGTGACTAGGCCGAAGAATTAAGAATCTTCTGGTGGCAGGTAGATGGCAAGAGCTAGAAAGTTTTTTGTTTTTTGAGACAGGGTCTTGCTGTGTAGCCCTGAGTGTTCTTGAATTCATTATGTAGTCTGGCTTCAAACTGGCAGTGATCCTCCTGCCTCAGCCTCTTGAATGCTGGGATTGCAGGCGTGCATCACCACACCCAGTTTAGAACATTTTTAAAATCTAGGGCCTTGGCCGGGGATTTAGCTCAGTGGCCTGAGTGCCTCCCTGGCAGGTGAGAGGTTGTGAGTTTGATCCCCGGTACCAAAAAACACAAACAAACAACAAAAAAAAACTAGGGCCTTGCGCACGCTAAGCATATGCTCTACTGCAGCCCAGACTTATTGTAGAGAGGAAACAGAATTTGTTTCCTGCTGGTAAAAGAATGAGTAGACTTCTATTTGGTGGAAAACATGGGAAAGGCATGACTTGTGCTTTGATAAGGAGATAGGAAAGGAATTAAGCCTGTTACTCTGAAAGTGGGAGCTTTTATTCTGGTGAGGAGATATCAGGGTTTATATTGCAGTAACACTGGGAAGGGCCAGGGAATACGTAGCAAACGCTTTGCACGAGGATGTACTGAGAGGGGTTTTTCTCTTGCCCCTCAGGAAACTGTGCCCTGTACCAGCGTGGGGGCTGGTGGTACCATGCTTGTGCCCACTCCAACCTCAACGGCGTTTGGCACCGAGGTGGCCACTACCGAAGCCGCTACCAGGACGGCGTGTACTGGGCCGAGTTCCGCGGCGGGGCGTACTCGCTCAAGAAGGCTGCCATGCTCATCCGGCCCGTGAGGCTGTGACTGTCGCTCCGTCCCTGAGGTCCAGGGTGACCCAGCCACGCCTCCTTTGCGGCCTGGGCTCCATCCCAGCCTTGCCTGCAGCGGTGGATCTGGTCCCTGGGGGCCCCCACCAAGATCTCAGGCCCAGACGGCTCCTGAGGGCGTTGCTGTGTGGGGTTGAGCTCAGAGTCACTAAGAACATAGTACCCCAGCCTGGCGGGCTCACTCCTGGGGCCCGGCCTCTGCCGCTGCTGCCGCCGCCGCCGCAGCTGCCACTGCCTCCTGCTCCTCCTCCTCCTCCTCGTTCTCGTCCTCCTCCCTCAGGTCCTCCAGGATGAGGTTGTTCAGGTCCTCCAGCAGCCCGCCCTGGCTCAGGCAGGTGGCCACGGTGGAGCCACTGCTGATGTGGGGGTTGCTGGGGTGCAGGACCTTGGGCAGGTGGTTCTGCCTGCGGCTCTTGGGGTGAGCACAAGAAGTCCCAGGCACGTGGGGCTCTAGGGACAGAAACAGGCTGAGGTCGCCAGGATGTGGGGGAAGGGGCTGAGGCCACAGAAAAGGGGCAGGAGCTGCAGACAGCGTAGACCCTGTGACCCCAGGAGATTAAGGCGCCATGCAGGGCGGGGTCACACAGGGAGGTCACGTGGGGCGGGAGCCATGCCTCAGACCCATGGGCACCCTGTGTGTCCCATGGGGCCCTGGGTGTGTGTGTGTGGGGGGGGGACCAAGTTGTTATGGGAACCGAAGCTTCCTCTTTTTTTTTTTTTTTTTTTTTTGAGACAGGGTTTCACTATACAGTTAGACTGGTCTTAAACTATATAGCTCCAGGCTGGCTTTGAACTCACAGTGATCCTCCTGCCTCAGCTTCCCAAGAGCCAGAATTACCACCATGCCTGCCAAGCTTTCATATTTTTCTGTATTTTTAAAAAGATTTCTTTTTCTGATTTTGGGTCTTGCTCTGTATTGCTGGCTGGCTTTCTCACTACGTAGCCTAGGCGGTCCGTTATTTGTTTTAGTTTTTATAGTTCTAGGAATTGAACTCAAGGCCTTTCCACTGAGTTACATCTCCTAACACCCTACCTCGCCTTTTTGGTTTTTGGAGACAGGGTCTTGCTATGGAGTATAGGCTGGCCTTGAACTCACTGCATAGCCCAGGCTGGCTTGGAACTCCTGGCAGTCTGCCCCTGCCTGCTTCCCAAGTGCTGGTTTGACAAGCATGTGCTACCACACCCAGCCCCCAACCCCTTTTTTAAGTTTTTGTAATTTTGAGAGAGGCTGTGCTAAGTCACTAAACTGCAACGGCTGGGTTTGAATGTGAAATATTCCTGCCTCAGCCTCCCAAAGTGCTGGGAGTGCAAACATGTGCCACCATGCCTGGCTGAAACCACTGTACTTAAGCCCACAAGAGAGGGCACAGGCTGTCTGCCTCCCGGGACTTGGAGATACACCGGGGACCCCCTCTCCAGGGCCTCACCTCGCCGGTTGTAGCAGTCCGCAGCCGAACAGGAGTGGGTGTGTGTGCTGCGCCGATCCGTGTCCGGGTCCCAGCGTGGGGGGATGATCCGTGTCGGAAACACGGGGAAGCCACACCCGTAGCAGGGGGACTGGGACCCCATCTGTGCCCAGCCCCTGGGGGCACGCAGGGCTGTGAGGGTCTGGGGTGGTGCGGGGTCGGGGAAGGGCGGGGCGAGGGATGTGGGTGGGGCTCTCACCGGAAGTTGTGCCGACACCTTGGGCAGTGGAACTCAGCCACGCCCCACATCCTGTCGGCTGGCACTGGGTCATAGCGATTACGGCATTTGCGACATCGGGACACCTGGGGTGTGTGGAGAGGGGGCCGAGGGTGGTCAGAAGTGGCTGGGGTTAGGATCAGGGCCGGCGATGGACTGCAGTGGCTGGCGTTGGCTACAGGAGGGATAGTTTACACCAGGGCAGTGGGCAGACACTCAATCGGGCTTCCCTACCAAGAGCAAGCCAGCTGGTTAAGCATTTGCCATAAGCACAGCACTTACTAATGGGGGGGGGGTGGTGGTGGTGCAAAAGTCAGATTTGGGGTTGTGGTTTGGGGACCAAGTTTGATTTTTCTTTCTCCTGGGGATTGAACCCAGGGCTCTGGCACTGAGCCACAGCCTTAGCCTTTTAAACAATTTTTTTTTTTTTTTTTTTTTGGAACAGGGTCTCCATAAGTTCTCCAGACAGGGCATGAATTTGCTACCCTCCTGCCTCAGCCTCCCAGAGTGCTGGGGTGACAGGAATGAATTGTGAAGTTGCTGTCAAACTGAAGCAGCATCAGGGTCAGGCAACAATTTCAGCCTCTAAAATTGAAGGTCATAAGTCCAGCTTTGAACACCCAGCACTGTGGTGCACACCTGCAATCCCAGCACTCAGGAGGCTGAGGCAAGAGGATCGCAAGTTTGAGCCCAGCCTGGACTACGCAGTGAGACCCTATCTCAAAAGAACCAAAACAAAATTGCCAGTATGGGTCAAGGGCTGGGCTCAGAGGTCAAGATGAGCTCTGGGGTCGCAGGTCGATGGCTGGGCTCAGAGGGACCGTGGTGGAGGCTCAGGACAGGACAGGAGTCAGCAGGGGAGTCTGGGCTTAAGTCAAGGTCAAATTCTGGGTTGTCACCTCTTTCCGCTGGGGCACGCGGCGCCACCACACGTGGTCACAGCTGGAGCAGGCGAACTGCCGGTCCACGGCGGGGATGAGGTCATCCTGGGCGCGTTGGAACATGCGCAGGTTGGCTTGCGTCAGCGGCATGAGCGAGGTCGCCACCTCCTGTGGGGTGGGGACAGAAGGCTTCACTCTCCTCCTCCTCTGCAGGGACACTCGCAGGCCCCCCTCTCCTGCCAAACACGTCTTCCTTCTGTCCCTCTGGGTGTCAGCTCCAGATGGGTCCCCAACCGCTACCACCAGTGTCCCCCCACATCCCGCACCCAGGCCTCACTGCAGCCACCAACGCACCTGGATGTCCTGGTCCTGCCTCATGTCCTCTGGAGGGTCCTGGATGGAGACATGGGGGGAGGGGGGGCAGAAACTGGGGTACGTGCTTGTACCTCTTTGGCCTGTTTATTGGGGATGGGGCCCCATGCATGGGGGACTCCCAAATGAGGAGCCAGGGTTTTGGCTTCATGTAAAAGTAGGGTGACAGCAGCCAAAAGCAGTGGTGCACGCCCATAATCTCAGCACTTGAAAGGCTGAGGCAGGAGGATCGCTGCAAGTTTGAGGCCAGCCTGGGCTACACAGTGAGTTCAAGACCAGCCTGAACTACATAGTGAGATCCTGACTCAAAAAAGAAAACAAAAGCCGGGCGTGGTGGTGCACGCCTTTAATCCCAGCACTCAGGAGGCTGAGGTAGGTGGAGCATTGTGAGTTTGAGGCTGGCTTGGGCTACAATGTGAGCAAGGCCAGCCTGAGCTACATAGAGCAACCCTGCCTTGAAAAAACTAGGGCTGGGAGTTTGGCTCAGTGGCTTAAGTGCCGGCTTGGCAGGTGCAAACTTGTGAGTTCGATCCCTGGTACCGACAAAAACAAAACAGAGTACGCTGTCCCCAAGTCACCAGGAGCTGCGTCAGCAAGGCTCACTGAAAGCTAGATGTTCAGCCCTAAATATCCAAACAGCACCCCTGAGAGATATGCATATGTTACCTGATTGCTCAGGTGGGGAAACTGAGGCTCAGAGCCTGAGATCACCCTACATCAGTGTGGCCAGCAGAGACCAGGACCCCATACCCTCTGCTTCCTGCCTGCAGATTCTGTATAGTCCTTGACACAGAAGCAATGCCTCAGATACAGGTTCAAATCCAGGCTCTACTACCGCCAGCTGCTGGGAAGGTGGGTAAGCTCAGGCCCCCATGTACTTGCTCAGTTTGACAACCACGCTCTGGGCCTCTGTTTGTCTGGCTGGGGATATAGCTCAGCAGCACAGCACCTGCCTGGCAAGTGTGTGAGGTCGTGAGTTCAAGTCTCAGTACCAAAAAAAAAAGTTTCCTTTTCCATAGCATGGGAATGGTGAATGACAAAAGTTGCCCGCTGCGGCCACGAGATTAATCATTCCCGGTGTCTTGCTACCCGGGAAGTGGCTGACCACTGATCAGTGCTACCCTCTGTTATTCCCACCACAGCCTCTAGAGGGATAAACGCAGGTACGTCACAGACTTCTGTCTTTAACATGACGCCCTTCCAGGCAGGTGAAATCTAGTCTGCCCAGCGTAAGGGCTAAGACGCACATGGCCAACTTGCACCTGGGAATCACATTCATTCATCAACCAACACCGGGGTTCCCTGCCTCTCTCCGCTGCTTCCCGTCTCCCTCCCCCCACACTCAACACAATCAGCACGGAATGAGCGCCCACTGTTTGCCCAACGCGCACTGAAAGGCGTTGAAGTGTAGAGGTTGAGGCTGATGAGCTGGAGGGGGTCCCCATGGTTGGGCTGGGTCCCCTCCCCTAGAGGAGAAGGGGACAGGTTACCTGGGCATCCAGGTTGTTCCCGAGTCCCTGTTCATCTTGCTGCTTGACCTCTGGGGTAGAGTAAGGAAAGGCGCCTTGAAGGATCTGTCCAGAGTTCCAGGGCGCCCAGAGCCCCGCTCCCCAGGCCTCTCCGCTCACCACGCCCCCTCGGCGCCACACGTGCTGCCCCGGGAGCGGGGCACCTGGCAGCTCACCGTACACGATGGAGCGTCCCACCCCGGTGTGGTCGCTGCCGAATCTCCTCATCAGAGTCCCCGCCTTCCTGGGGGACACCTTCCCATGAAACTTCTCACGCAGGCGCCGGACGCTCTTCTCCAGCTGGGACGGGGACAAGAGTGGGGGGGGGGACCGAGGTGGGTGAGGGGAATTCAAGGTGCCACTGTCCCTCCCCGCCCCCCACCCCGGTGTCATCTCCCTGCCTAAACTTGACCCTTGATTTTGGCCTCTGAGTCCCCACCCCCTTCCATCCCTACGTGGCATTTCCTGGAAAAAGCCGAAGTCCTCCGGGCCACCGGGGTAGGAGGCACGCACATTGGGGCCAGCGCCCTAGCCTAGGGGAGGAGGGGCGCGGCTGACCCGCGGCCTCTGACCCCTGACCCTGCAGGCCCCCAGCTCCCCGGAAAGGCCGCCTTCCTCTTTCGGGGTGGTGGAGATGGACGTGGAAGTCACTGTCCTTTCCCAGGGGGATGATGTGAGTTTAGGACGGGGTGGAGGAGGCTCCCCAGGAACCGCGCGCCTCCCTCCCATCTTGGGCTGCTTCCTAGTCCTCCTCGGCAGCCGTCGCGGTCCCCGGTACCCGGGCCTGGCGTGGCCGTGTCCCTACCTCCACGCCTTCCTGAGACATGGTGGCGGTGGCAGTGGCGGCGACGGCGGCTCGGGTCTCCGCGAGGGTCCGCACTGCGCGCTCGACTGCCCCCCGCCAAGGCGCGCCCGCCGGAGCCGCCGCGCAGGGTGGGGGCGGAGCCTGCGCCGGCCACGCCCCTCCTCCCCTCCCCGGTGGCCCCCCGCTTTCGGTTTCGATTCTCTGGACTCTGGGCGCCTTGGCTCTGCCTTTGCTCTTGCACCTTAAAGACAGGCGGAAGCGGGAAACGAGGGGGCTGTGCGCCCTGCGGCGGGGCCTGCGCACCTCGGCGGGAGGCGGCGCTGCCTCTGCAGTGGGTCACATGTCCCCACGCTGCGCGGGGTCCGCGTCTGCACGTCCCCCGTGGGGGCGGGGCCGCCTTGCGAGTCTTCCCCTGCCGTGGGTCCCCCGACTTCCTCAAGCCTCCCCATCTTGCCCCTCCCCCGGGAGCCAACACTCTTTAGGTTCTGGATCTTTCCAAACTTGCCCTCCATCACCTCTGGGAACGTCAGTTTACTGCTCTGTACAATGGGGATGACCCTGCACCGGGCTTGGCAGCGCATACCCATCATCCCCCACCAGGGGAGGCTGAGGCAGAAGGATTTTTTGTGAGGTCCAGGCCAGTCTGAGCTACATAGCGAGACCCTGTCTCAATAAAAAAATGGGAATGACCTTAATGCTTGCATCCTGGAGTAAAGTGTGTGCCAGGAGCGAACTTCATGGTGCCAAGCGTGCCAAGGACCTTCCTGTATCACTGGGCTACCCGCCCTGTTGTGTTCCAGGTGTCTGCATTATAAATAGGAAGATTTGGAATTGTATGGGCCAAGACAGTTTTTTGTTTTGTTTGAGACAGGACCTCCCTATGTAGTTCAGGCTGGCCTTCAACTCGCGGCAATCCTCTTGTCTCAGCCTCTCAAGTACTAGGATTACAGGCATGCGCCACCACTACGGGCTATGGCCAGGACAATTCTAACTCAGCATAGGAAGCGGGTGATTACTTCTTGGAGGAGTGGTTTGTACATGGTCACTGAAGTTTGGTGGTTTAGCTAGGGGAACAGTAGCTGTCATCCTAGCTACTCAGGAGGCTGAGGCAAGAGGATTGCGATTTCGAGTCCAGTTTGGGCAATTCAGTGATCCTGTCTGAAAAATGAATAAGAGCTGGGTATGTGGCTCAGTGGTAGAGCACTTGCATAGCATGTGCAGAGCCCTGGGTTTGATCCTCAGCACTGTCAAACACATGGTGTGTATGTACAAATTGGAGTACTATACAGCCATAAACAGGATGAAATTCTGTCATTTGCAATAAAAGAGGTGATGCTGGAGGCCATTAAATTGACGGCCACGAAGACAAATATTCCGTGACCTTATTGACATGGAGAAGCTAGGAGATGTTGGTCTTCTGAGGTTGAGAGTGCAATCGCCATTACTGAAAGCTTGGAGGGGTGGAGGGAAGAGGAATGAGGTAGGTCAAAGGGCACAAGGTGGCAGGAGAAAGAAATTCCAGTGTCATAGTGCACAATAGTGGGAGTATCATTAATAGTGGTGACCTGTGTATTTCAGAATAGCTAGAAGGGAGGAGTCCCCCTTCAGTACTGGGGATTGAGCTGGGCACCTTTACACTGAGCTATGTCCTCAGCCTTGTTATTTATTTATTTTTTTAAAATTAGAGACATGGTCTTACTAAGTCACTAAACCACCCAGGCTGGGTTTGAATTTGAGATCCTCCTGCCTCAGCTTTCCGGTTACTGGGATTACAGGCTTGTGGCACCACACTGGGCTTGAAGATACGTACTTTTTTTTTTTTTTTTTTTTTTTTTTTTTTTTGGTATTGGGGATGGAACTCACAACCCTGCACCTGCCAGGCAGGCACTTACACCACTGAGCTAAATCACCAGCCCTATTTTTTGAGACAGGGTCTCACTATGCAGTTCAGGCTGTTCTTGAACTCACTTTGTAGCCCAGGCTAGTCTCAAACTTGCAACAATCCTCCTGCCTCAGCCTGCTGAGTACTGGGATTAAAGGTGTGTGCCACCATGCCTGGCTATTGCATACATTCTTTGAAAAAAAAATGGTATTGGATCAGGGATGTGGTAGTACATGCCTGTAATCTCACAACTCTGGAGGCTGAGGCAGGAGCATTGCCACAAGTTTGAAGCGAACCTGGGAGTACATAGTGAGACCCTGCCTCAAACATCAAAAAGAAAACACAACAAAAAAAACGAGTCAGTATATCTAGCCCACACTAGGGAGAAGGGAATAAGGTCCTTGCTCTGTCTCCTTCTGCTTTCCCTTGTCCTGCCAGAGTCCCTGTTTGGGTGTGTGCTACAGGCAAGTGGAATGAATTAGCCCAGGGCACTTGGCTGGGAGGAAAAGAATGAAAGTTCACTGGAAAGGACAAACAGAGCTGTGACCAAAGTCCAGAGTCTTGAGTTTTGGCATTTGTAGATTAGCCGGGAAATAAACCCCAGCTATCACATGGGGACACTGTCTACCCACCCAGAATGACCTGGGCCTGGGAGGCTTCCCTGTGTATAGTGTGAGCTCTGCAGCTTTTATTGTTGTTATTATTATTTTTTTGCAACAGTGTCTCCTTGTGTAGCCCAGCCTGGCCTCAAACTCAAAGTGATCCTCCTGCCTCAGCTTCCTGAGTGCTGGGATTACAGTCACGTGCCATTGCACCTGCCTCCTTTCCTGTATTTTCCACGGTGCATATTTCTCTAACAATTAAATTTCTTTCTCAATGAACATCCATCTATTTTGTAAAAAATAGATCCCACATATAAATCTAATTTTTTTTTTTAAACAACATCTATGGATCAGTAGGAATACAGTTCTGTTGTCGTGGTGCAGGACCTGGGCGTCCTTTATAACACAGGGATCTCATGTTCCATTTTCACAGACTCAGCTTCCTTGGGCCTGGGATTTAGCTCAGTGGCATAAGCACCTGCCTGGCAAGTGTGAGGTCGTGAATTCGATCCCCAGTACTAAGCAAATAAAAAAAAAAAAAAAGAATCAGGTTACTTGTTTTTCTGGGAATTGGATCCGTGCAGAAGTTGAGGAACTGGTTTGGGGACTTTGCACAGATGAATTTGCCGAGCAGAAAAACTGAAAAGCTTAAAATATAAATGCCCAGCTGGGTGTGGTGGTGCACACCTGTCATCTCAGCACTTCTGGGAGGCTGAGGCAGGAGGATCACTCTGTGTTCAAGTTCAGTCTGGGCCACATAGTGAGTTCAAGGCCAGTTCTTCTTTGCAAATGTGCGGGTCTATGGGGCAGCGTTATTAGCGGTAGGCCAGGGACTGAGCAGCAGTCTCAGAGATTAAGCAAATCACGTGAGT
>RJWM01048189.1:0-11590 GCA_004363535.1 Dasyprocta punctata | reverse complement strand
AATATAAAAATATTCCCCCCAAAAGAACTCTAGACCACTGTATAGTAAGTTACTGTTCTATGATAGTCACTCATTAAAAGCCACTAGGGGCCACATTTTTGTGTGTTCTGGTACTAATAATTTCTGACATTGATTTAATGGACTCTTATCTTAGATAAGGTCCCAACCATCTAGGCAAGGGATCAGCACACTTTTTTTTTTTTTTAATAAAAGCCACATAGTAAATATTTTTGACTTTGAGAGCATATGGTCTGTGTCACAGCTATTCAATTCTGCTGTGGTAACTTGAAAATTGCTATAAATATCTCATAAATGAATGAACATGACTGTGTTCCAGAAAAACTATTTCTGACAATGTAATTTGAATTTCATATGTTGTTATTCTTTTCATTTAAAAATGTAGAAATCATCCTTAGCTTTCAGACCGTACCAAAGCAGGTGGCAGGCTAGATTTGGCCGTGGGCTGTAGTTTGCAGACCTGCTGTAGACCAAGCCATCTATTCAGTGTGCTACCAACAGAGGAAGTTGTCTGTATAGAAGAGGTTTATAAAAAATCAGCAGTGGGCAAAAAAGAGAGAGGACATGTCTGTAGCCATTCGCGTGTACCTCTGGAGCAGTCATGATTCCATCGGTTTTTGCTGTTTGACTTTTTCTGTTGTGCAGCCGTGTCTCTTTCTATATTCCCAAGGTCCATTTCATATGCCCGAGCGAACAAATGAATAAATGAATTACCCAGTTCCTACATCACAATTGGTGTTCATCGCTACTGATTTACAAAGGACGAGGCGTCCCCTGCGAACAGTCCGTGCCTGTGAACCCTGCCGTGCGGCTGTGTCTGGTGTGACAGCCTGAACCTGTTCCTTCCCAGATAGGCGTGCGTGACAGCTCCGCACCAGATGAGAGAACAGGGGCTGTTTCTCTGGGCAAATGTCCACATCGCTGGCGCAAAGGACTGCGCTCCCGCAGACTCCCCGCGGCCAGAGCGTTTTGTGTCTTTCCCGGAAATGATCTTTGCGATGATACTCAGATGCTACCTCTTCTCCACATTCTGCTTTTCCAGGGGAACTGACTAACCCTCAGAAAAGGCTCCAACCGGGAAACGATCTCAAATGGCATTAGAGTTTAAATCTAAGACCCACGTCGTTATGTGTTTTGTTACTGTTATTTCTAATATGATTCCAGTTCGCTCTTATCTCATTTGAAGTCCAAAATTCAGTAGGGCTTCCACCAAAATATACTTCATCTGTTTGTTTAAAGGTGTAGAAACCCAATTAATTGTTTTCTTTCTTTCTTCTTAGTTTGTCCACAGATATAATAGAGAGAACCAGTAGATTCCTTACGTTACACACTCGAGAAGGGGCCTTGAGCGCTCCAGTTACACAGAGCTCCTGGCGGGTCCCTCTGACCCAGTGAGGTGAACCTCTGTCTCTGTGCACAGGCTGTGGGCCGTCCGCTTTTATGTTCCTATGTACTCTCCTTTTCATCCCCTCCTCTGCCTGTCTTTTCAAGCCATTTCTTCCCTGTCCTGCTCTATCAGGTTAAGCTGCTCTAAGCCCCAAAGGACTGCTCAGGCTTGGCCGTGAGGGGCACGGGGCAGCTTTTCTTCCTATGGTGGCCCCTTATTTTGACAAAGTAAAGGTCTATTGTGTCAGAAGCTTACATAAACGAGACTTGGACTCGTACCCCACCTCTAGGAAAAATGGGAACAGCAGGCGTTATCCGATGTAATTAAAGTGGCTTGAACCCTGAACAAAGTACTCAGTGTAAATCCCCACGTGGTCCTTAACGTGAGCCAGCTCGAGACCAGGTATGAAATACCTGCTGCGGGATGTCTGGGGCCTCTGTGAGGTTGGGCTATAGATTTCCTGGCGAGCCTGCTGGAATCTTCCCTGTCAGTAATTTCAGAAGGCTACTGAGATGCCATTTAATCTTTTCCCTGAAGTTATCTTGTCTACAAATGGACATAATTCCATTTCCCCTATGGGATTAATGTTGGACTTAAATGAAGTATTTTAAGTAAAGCGCTCAACACAGTTTCTCACATTAGCAGGTCCAGAAAAATAAATGATTCTTCTCCTGTTGTTTTCCTGTTCCAAATATCCCTTAGAAAATCTCAAGTAAAAGGTATCTTTTTTTTTTTTTTTACCAGGTTTTATAGCATTGGGAACTATTTATTATGTTTTTACTTACGTATAAAAGTTGAGCTCTAATCTCCATTTTTTTTTAACACTTGACTCATAATCAAGCCTAAATGAATAACTCTCAAATGTTTACAGATTTTTCTGCCTAGGTAACTTGTGTACCAGATGCACACACACACACACCCCACTGACATGGTTACTTACAGATTACAACTATTACAACTATATCACCTGTCTCTTTGGTCCTCTCTGTTTTTTTCTAATGTTCTCAGATCTTGAGAGCTATGAGTCTATAGTTTATGATGAATTTATTGACTTCAAACAGGCATTTGTTACTCAGTCTAAATGACACTTAATTGGTATAGTGGCCTTTTCTTTTATTTGACTGAGTATTTTCTTTTCTCCAAGGATGATCTTATAAATAAATTGCTCAGATTTTTAAGATAATAAAGATTAGAAAAATGATTGGGAATTTGTGAAATTTGTGAAATCATCTGGTTCTGAGAGTGAGAAGGAGACTTTGGAATATTTGTGTCCCAAGGATACACTAACCAATCTCTTAAACGCACTCAACGAAGCGTATTAGAGTCATTAGACAACATTTAAAATTCAGCCCTCTCCGCCCTTCCAGTTCCAAGTTGGAACAGAGTTGTCTCCCACTGGGGAATAATTTGTCTCTATTAATTGAGAACAAATGTGCATGGGTGTTTTAATTGCACAGTAAATTAGGAGAATTTAAGATGCAAAATATGTGAAAGCCAAGAATTCAAAACCAACAACTCAAAAACATAAGTAGATAAACAGGGAAACTATCTCAGCCTAAGAATGAAAGCAGGTCTCAAGATAAAGAAGGGAAAAACAAGACCAAGACAGATGACGAGGCTTTTGCTAAGCTCCTTTCGGGGGGAAAGCCTGTGCAGGCTGGAGGTGGAGGAGGAAGAAGCTGTATTTCCAGGGCGACTCCAGGATGTCTGGTTGCAGCCAGCAGTGGCGGTTCATGCCTCAGTAAAGAATGCATGCTGCGGATTTTCTGCGAGATTTTACATTTTGCAGAAAACTCCCATAGCAAGGGTCCATGAACTCTGATCACCTGGGCAAAATCGTATAGTTGTGAGTTTAGGTGCAAAAAAGGTCGAGAACTTGCCTTCAACTCTGTAGAGTCCATGGCCCTAAATTGTTGGAACTCCAAACTGCTGCTTGAGCAATATGAATGTTTGTTGACTTAGTTTTCTGTCATTTAAGATTAACTAAAGATGCCTTCTCGTAAAGTGTTGTTGCTCCATTTTCAAGGCAAGGAGAGCAAAAATGAAACCAGTCTCTCTCTCCCCCACTCCTGCCTTCCCTCCCTCCCTTCTTTCTTTCCTTCCTCCCTCCTGCCCTCTCTTTCTCTCTTCCTCGCTCCTTCTGTGGAGGGCAGAAGACCCACTGGTTACTAGTTCAGATCACCCTTGTGTATTTCCTTTTACCACGTGTGTATTTCGGTGTCCCTCTTTTCTTTCTTTTCTCTCGAATTGCTCTGGGAGTGTGAGTGCTTATTGTCAGCAACCTTAAATGATTTTTTGGAAGCAGGTGGGATGTAAATAAAATGTGTGCTTCCCACCCCCTAAGAGCAGAGGGACTGATCACAGAGAGACTGTGGGCATTCACTCCACCAACAGCGGGGCGGGAGAGAGACTTCTGAGTGTTGGCTCTCAGCGTGGCAGGCAGCTGGGAAAGGTTCTCTTCCAGCGAGAGGCCCAGGAGGGGAGGGAGGGGGACTTTGGCTGACCTCTGAGTGAAACTAAGATAATTTCTGCTGTCCTGGTACTACTTGAGGCTCATTACTCCGATAGGATTAATTAGGCTCTGTTTTCAGTGGGGCTGTGTCCTTGGTGTTGCTTGTGTGGTTTCCTCCTTCAGACTTTGAGCTCCTTTGGGACGAAGGTGGTCACTCCCTCAAGTTTACTGACCGAAGCTGTCCCCAGAGGTGGCAGGCATACAACTGGAGTTCATGATACTTGAGTTAATCATCAAGAATCATCTCTTATCGCTTCAAGTCAGGCACCTTTTGACTTTCCCGTTCATGACCCTAACTTGCTCTAGGTGTCAGGGACCCGAAAGTGAGCCTGTGGGGTTGTGGTGAGAATGTCATCCACTTCCGGATGGTTCAGAGTTCGATCATTGATGTTTTTCTAGGACAACGTGCTGTGTCAGCACTTCAGGGATAAAATAGAGATAATCTGGTTTAATTCACAGAGCTGATCCCTGAAAGTTATACGATGCAATTTATTTATCTTTTTATATAAACATTATCTCAATGGAGAGGGATGGAAATAAAGAAAAAGAGGCCACTGGGTAAGTGCCAAGTATAGTTTGTGTTTGGGGTCTGCACTAACCACTAGGCTTCTTGGCCCTGGGTGCCACTACGGACCCTTTTACCTCCCTGTGCCCGGCATGCAGGTGTCCTGGCCCACGAGAGCGGCTTGTCTCCTAGTCGCACAATCACATCCGCCCCGTCCTCTGCCTCAGATCCTAAGTGGAATTAATAACTCTCTGTGTTCCCTTTGACAAGACAGAACAGGTCTGTACCACAGGCTCAGGAATTTCCTTAGCAACAGCTCTTGGCTGGGACAGCTCCTCTACTTCTGCAGAGTACGCCCCATAGATGTCATGGCAGTGGCCTCCAAGTCTTCCACGGTTTTCCTCTGTGAAGTGCTGACGGAGCGATCCGGGAACAAGGATGTGTCCTCGGGGTCGCAGGAGGTCAAGGCTCTTTCTTTCCCCAGTGGAAGTTTCGCTTTCCCCGCCGAGGAGGCTGGTGCAGGGTCCCTCCACAGGCGCCGGCGGAAGTGCACGCAGGACAGAAGTTAATCATTGAGGAGTCGTGGCCGCTCTCGCCCTCCGATCAATGCCCGTCCTTCGCTGAGACAAGCTCCAAGCACGTACCTGGTCCTCGTGCCAGGCCCCGGCTCCGTTTGTGGGTGACGCTGTCATCTGCTTTCCCTTGGCGCATGCTACCTGCCGGCGTTAGGGGGTTGAGTCTTATAGGCTGTGGCCTGCCTGAAACTTTCTTCTTTGTCTCCAGGCCCCAGAGGGTGCTGGGGTTAAGTACCCCAAGCTTTTCAGCTAGGGCTGAACTGTGCACTAAGTACTTTACAGTCCTTGTATGTGATCTTCCTCAGAGCACTGACATAGAATTTAAAAAAAGAAAATCATCACTCAGGTTTTACTGCCAAACAGGAACTGAGACACAGTTGAATATGCCTCACCAACAAGTCTGCATTAAAATGGGTATTTCCTGAACCCTGGTCATACTTTCAGTGCTGCACTGGGTTTTCCCTTCCCATAGCGTAGCAAACCTTGCACATGGACAATTTTGAAATATTTCATGGATGTAGAATCTCGTAGGTAAATCTGCTGACTAAAATAGCCATAAAGCACCTTAATTGGAAGAGGAACATTAGGGTCCCCCCACAGCTGTAAAACTTGGTCCCCTCTGCCCACCTGGCCTCTAGAGGGCGCTATGAAGTCAACTTCAGGAGGCAACATCGGAGAATCCTGGAGGTGTCTACAGGATGACGCGTAGCAGTGGGCACCTGGTGACCCAATTGAGGAAAGGTAGAGTGCAGGGCTTGGGACGGAGCCGTCCATACCTAGCTTTGCCATCCTGCTGTGTGATTTTGTCCTTAAACCCTCTAAGCCTCATTAATGAAGTGGGGCCAGTAAGTAAGACCATCTACTTTATAGCTCTGCACAGAAACCTAGTCCAGTAAGTTAAGGCATTATTGACTGTTATTTTTTGTGGTTGGTATAGAAAGTCAGTAATAGCTGGGGCTGTAGCTCAGAGTCATAAATGCCTGCCTGGCAAGCGCAGGGTCCCGAGTTCAATTCCTGGTACCAAAAAAAAAGATCAATATTAATTGTTGTACTTTGAATTTGGGGAATAAGTTTAAAAATAGAAATAGTATCAATAATAAAAATTACCTGCTTTTTTTTTTTTTAATGTTTGTGTTCTTCCTTAGTAAGCATTTCTACCATGAGCTGGGTTTTTCCAATTTAAAAGTCATTGACTAGTTTTTGATTTCAAATCTGTCACTTACGGCATTTCTTAGTGGTCTCTATGCACAGTATGGTGGTGGCCCAGGGTCTTAACTGATTAATCTTCACATTTTCTCATGCAAGTGGGATTGAAATATTAAGTCAGTGTCTCTAAAGAAAAGCAAGGAATCGAAAGTGACTGCATTCTGGGGTGACGTACTTAGTGCCCAGGGCATTAGACTCCCTGCTTCTGCTTTTTAAAGTTAAGGATAGAGTTGGAGAGGAACGACAGATAAAACTCCCACACGCTTGCTGTCCTTTGTACCCAGTATACAGAAGTGAAGAGTGCTTCCGAGAAAGGCACCTGGACCTGGACAGTCGGAGAAGAGCGGGGTCACTGCCTAGGGAGCCCACAGTGGGTGGGAGCCCCACGGCTCGGCAGGGTCGAAGGGGCATCTGTTGGGGCCCTGGCATCAGTCACCTGCAACCCACGTAGGGTGAGGCTTGGTGAACAAGGTCTAAAGAGCCAGGTCCCATCAAAGGAGGTGGAGACAATCATAGTCTGGCTACTTATTGGCCCAAGATCTGGAGGTCTGGTCTCGTTTCCTTCTCTCTTCTCCTCTCCCCTCCCCTCCCCTCCTCTTTCCTCTCCTTTCCTTTCCTTTTTGAGACAGGGTCTCACTATGCAGTTCAGGCTGGCCTTGAACTTGCTTATGTAGCCAGGCTGGCCTCCAACGCACAGTGATGCTCTTGCCTCGGCCTCCTGAGTAGTGCTGGGATTACAGGCGTGCACCACTATGCCCAGCACTGGAGGGTATTTCTTAGAGTAAACTTTTTCTACTGTTTTATTGGCACATGAGCACGACACATCTTAATTCTCTTTTTATTCCCACACAGCAAATTAGAAACAACACACACACGTTATTACACATATAACACAGTATCATTAGGAAAATTGAAATGTCACTCCTAGTTCTGTCTTTTGAATGTTCTCCTTGCTTTTGGCCTGCGTGCCCACATGCTGATACACATGTCACACACGGAACATTGCATGTTCATGGACACATGCAGATGTGCACGCTTGTACTTTTTTGCAAGAGTATTGTCACCACTTCCCAACACATGTCTTTCACTCAGCACTCTGCTGGAGGACTTTGGTTTTCCTTTCTAGTCGATACACTTGTGTAAACACCTTTGGGGGGAGAGGGGAAATGGTAATATAGTATTCCTTTCCATAGTATGTCTACTCTAATTTATTTATCAAATTACTTATTGTAAGGCATTTAGTTGTTTGTGACGTATATTATTATGATTGGTGCTATGATGGTTATAACCATAGTCACCTCTTTACACACCTCCCCAGGGATTTGTGTAGGACAGATTTTCAAACTGCTCTCCACAAAAGAGCTCTCAGTTCACTTTGTCTTCAACACTTCAAAAGAATACCCTTTCTTTCTTCTTTTCTCTTTCTTTTCTTTTCTTTTTTCTTTTGGTCTTGTTATGCAGTTCAGGCTGGCCTTGAACTCACTGTGTAGCCCAGGTTGGCCTCAAGCTCACAGAGATCCTCCTGCCTCAGCCTCCTGACTGGCAGGATTATAGGCGTACCCCATCAGGCCTAGTTTAAAAGAACAGGTTTAGCACCCTCTTCCTGTTTTTGCCAATATCAGCTAACGCTTCAATGAGAGATTTAACCAAAGCAACTATTTTGAAATTGCTTAAATACGTGCTTCCTTAGAAAATATTCTGTAAAGAAGAAAGTGGCTTGGCTCTCTGGTTAAACTCTTAGGGCTTCTGTATGATTGCTTTTCACACAGAAATATTTAAAAGTGCAGCTGGGAAGTTGTATACGGACTATTTTGTTTCGGCATAGCTATATATATATGATTAGATTCTTTGTACAAGATTTCCTAATTTAAAAATCCAGAATTCAGAGTGTTCCAAAGTCCAAAACGTTTTGACCACCCACACAGCACCCCAGGTGGACCTGACCTGGTAAGTTGCCAATCAAAACTCGGCTGCCCCCAAAATGTTGCATAAAATTACCTTTGAGCTATCTGAAGAAGGTGTGCGTGCAACTTAAATGAACTTTGTCTTTAGACTTGGGTCCCATCCCCAAGCTCTTTCATTCTGTACATGCAAATATTTCAAAATCTGAAAAACCCAAAGTCTTAACACTCTTGGTTCCAGGCGTTGTGGATCAGCTGTATTCAGCCTGCATTGCCAAAGACCTCTGTGAGTTCCTAGTCATTGGTTTCATGTCCCAGTAGTCCACGGGCCCAGTGAAGCCCTGCATTTCCCCCAGGACCCCTGGGGTAGACTCTGGGCCATCTGACTTTTATCAGATGAAATTCGTTCACAGCACATTATGGCTTTTTCTTCGCACTTTGTGCTGCCAGCCACTGTGAAGGATCTGAAAATATAAAGACAGGTCGTTTGCCTTTGCCCTGTGCCATTAGGTTCATCAAACCCTGGGAAGAGTCGCTGTAATCATGTGTCTCAGATATGCAGGTGGCGTGATTGTACCCTGAGCCTTGAGTACAGCATGGATGAGGGAAAGGAGTGACTCATCCAAGGTTCAGCCTTGGGGGAAGGCGTGGACCTTCAGCTGAGATCAGCGAGGTGAGAAATGGAGGCTTGTTATGTCAGTGTGCTGTCCACGTTACAATTCATGAGGTTGGACGTCAGTGAGGTTAGGAAGGCAGCACGAGGAGGTACAAGGACCCGGACTTTGGGACCGGGAGGACTTGTGTTCATTCCCTGGTCCCTCGTCCACTTTGCTCTCCTCGAGCCTCAGTTGTTGTATCTGAAAGTAGAATGAGAACATACGCCCAGAGTGTAGCAATAGGGAGATGGAAATAGCAGAGTGTCTCGCGGAATTGAAGGGCAGGCAAAACTAGCAGGTGTCAGCGGTGGCGGCGTGAACAGTGCAGAGGGGCGCGGTGGGTGAGTGCAGGACTGTGACTGTGTTCCGCCTGTGTGTCTTCAGTTGGACGGTGTGATTTCTATTCTGTATGACACTTGGTGAAAAATGCTAGAGTTTCGTGTTCGGAGGGTTTTGAAAGCTGCATTCTGGAATAACCAAGGATTGCGTGGCAAGGGGCAGCATATGTATGAACAGAGCCCTTCTACACCGAGCATCTTGGGGCGGCTGCATGGTTTGCCCTGAGCAAGTTTCATTCACAGCCTTTTCTGCACTGTGTGGCACAAGCCTCGGTTTGCTGTCGTGGCCACAGTTTGCAAAGCGTGTTGCTGCTGCTGCCCCCTCTTCCCACCTATTTCCACATCCTGTTCCTGCCACCCTAGACTTCTCCTTTCTGGAGTTTGCTCAGACCACCAGCTTTCTGGTCCTTGCTCCCCTCCACTGGTAATGCTAGCCCAGTTCTCACTTTTAAGAAAAAGCTGATTTCCTTCTTCTCTCCTGGAACTGTCCAGTGGCTTCACATTGCCTGCATGTGAAATTCAGCTTAGCACAACCTAAATCCAACAGCTATCTGTGTCTGGATGCCTTGTACGCGACAGTCTCTCAGGTGGCTCACCTCCTGCTTGCCACAGGGTCAGGAAGGGCTCCCTGAGATGAGGAGTCTTGTGTGAGTGATTTACTGAGATGGTTCTGTGTAGAAACCAGTTGAGGAATGAGGGAAGCAGGCTGGGACAGGCTGAGAAGCTGGGCAAGAATGTGTGTTTATTTGAAGTCCAACTGTTGGGAGCTGTTGAAGCTGGAAAATGACCCACACGTGAACTTACCAAAGTAACAAAGATCACCTGGGTCAACCACGTGAAAACGCTGCTACAGCCCGCAAAACAGGAGGCTCCTAAATAATCCAGGCCTGCATTGCTAGGCAGAGGGGCTGAAATTGACGTCATCCTTCCCTGTATATAAATAAACCCACAACGTTGGTTGAGCAGTTCCTTTCCTCCCATCAGGTGGATGAGGGCTCCACCTGACCCCAGCTTTGTCTCTGTCTTTATTTTTCTCATCCTCTCATGGTCCTTCACCCCAAGAACCTCAGGAGCCGTATGGGTTGCGGCATCCAGCCTCAGCCTGGCCCCATGGGGAATCTGAGGCATGGCCGCCCTCTACAATGGTCTCGGTGTGAGGGGGAAAAAGCTGGTCTGTAGATTCCCATAGCAACCTGGCACTGGCCACGGGCTGCCCTTGGGAGGAGGAGGTCATCTCCTAGGTGTTTCCTCTAGAGGTGACCTTCGAGGGCGATTCTCTAAGTACCATAGCCACCCAAATCCACAATAGCTGGTCTAGTGGCAGCACTCCACGCAGGATACTAGCAGCTACCACTATGCCCAGTGATCGAACTCCTACTGATCCCTCAAGACCCAGAGAGATTCCACTTGGTGCAGTTTCCCCCAGCTCAGAAAGCCTCCTCCTGAATTAATGATGATGTCATGTCTACATTTTTTTTTTGCTTCATCATCAGCCCTATCAAGTTCTACCTTGGGTCTGGGTGAGTTGACTCAATGCCTGGTCCCCCACTGGACTAATGAGTCTTTGGAGGGTACACAGCGTGTTTTTGTTGTTTTTGGTACGGGATTTGAACCCAGGACCTTGTGTTTGTCAGGCAGGTGCTGCGCCACTGAGCAATATCCCCTGCCTCAGCGTGTTTTAATTTGCTTTTAAGTCACTACTCCTCAGACCCCAGTGCTGTCCCTGTGTGGCCATTTAGTAAAGGTCGTTTGAATTGAAATGGACTGCAGCATTCTTCCAGGCTGCCTCCTGCTTCGGCTCTCAGGGTCCTTCCTTCAAGCCTTGCTCCTCTGAGGTGCTTCTCAGGAATTCTAGCTCAGCCTGCTGCTCTTTTCTCCCCAGAATGCCGTGTGATTGAGATTTTGCAACAGGCTCTCTGGGTTTTCTTTTTGGCACAGCATTCTGCACCTGCTCCCCTTGCTGTTAGCTCCTCCACCTCTCCAGGCAGGGAGCAAGCGGGGGCAGGTGGCCTGCTGTCTTCCACTGCCTGTGCGGACTGAGCCCTTGGAGAGAGGTCCTGAACAGGTTTCAGTCCTTGGATCTCTCTCGGAATCTGGCAGGTGGTGCAGTCTGGCTGGTGACATTGAATGCTAGGACTGTCTGGTATAATTGGGAAACTTCTTTGGAGCAAAACTGGGATAACTTTGATAGGTCCAAGAATTGCTGCAGGAGATCGAAATGGGCCACCGTGTCTGAGTTTGGCTGAGAACCGGTTTCTGCAAGTTACAGAACTTGCAGAAGCCGAGTGGAAAGGTTCGTGGACTTCTTCACTTCTCCCGCAGTCTTCTGTTCTTTATTTTCTAGTTACCGCGTGCTGGGTGAGGGGAAAACGTGTAAGATGCAGACTTTACATTCAAGGAATTGATCGTCAAGGGAAGGAGATGAGTTTGAGATAGAGCTCTGTCCAGCTTGTACTCATCAGAGGAGCAATGCAATGCACACAACAAGAAGG
>RJWM01048188.1:0-11589 GCA_004363535.1 Dasyprocta punctata | reverse complement strand
AGAACCTGTGGAAATATAGAAGATCATCAATACCTACTTCAAAAACCTTTATTCTCACAGGTTTGATAACACAGAAGAAGTGGACACATTCCTAGAAACATATGAATCACTGAAGCTGAATCAAGAAGATGTAAAACTGCTGAATAACCCAATTTCAGTTAATGAAATTGAAAATGTAATTAAAACCTTACCAACAAAAAAAGCCTAGGTCCTGATGGATTCACAGCTGAATTCTATAAGAAATTCAAGGAAGACTTAATCACAACACTTCTCAAACTCTTCAATAAAATTGAAAGGGAAGCAAGTCTCCCCAACTCATTCCTGGAAGTAATGGTTACCCTAATACCAAAATCAGAGAAAGACCCAATGAAAAAAAGAAAACTACAGACCAATCTCCCTAATGAACACAGATGCAAAAATTCTCAATAAATACAGGTAAATAGAATGCACCAAGTCATCAAGAGAATTATATGCCATGACCAAGTGGGATTCATCCCAGGAATGCAAGGATGGTTGACATATGCAAATAAATAAATTTAATACACCATATCAGTAGAGCCAAAGATAAGAATCACATGATCATCTCAATAGATGCAGAAAAAGCTTTTGATAAAGTCCAATACTCATTCATGATCAGAACCCTACAGAAAATCAGAATAGGTGATCTTCACCTCAGTCTGATAAAAGTCATCTATGACAAACCAACAGCCAGCATCACATTAAATGGTCAAAAAACTGAAAGCTTTGACTGTAAAATCAGAAACAAAACAAGACTGTCCACTATTATCACTCCTATTTAATATAGTGTTAGAAACATTAGCCAGAACAATTAGATAAGAGAGAGAAATAAAAGGAATAAGGATAGGAAAAGAAGAAATTAAATTATCTTTATATGCAGATGACATGATACTCTACATAGAAAACCCCCAAATATCCATTAAAAGACTTCTAGATGTAATAACCAAATTCAGAAATGTAGCTGGATACAAAGTCAACACTCAAAAACCAATAGCATTCCTGTACACAAACAACAAACTCACTGAGAGACAAACAAGAGAAACCACACCCTTCACAATAGCATCCAAAAAAAGTGAAATACTTAGGAATCAATCTAATAAAGGTTGTAAAAGATCTACACAGTGAAAATTACAGAACTCTGAAAAAAGAAATCAAAGAGGATCTCAGAAAATGGAAAGACATTCCTTGTTCATGGATAGGAAGAACAAACATTGTGAAAATGGCGATTCTCCAAAAATTGTTATACAGATTTAATGCAATTCCAATCAAAATGCCATCAGCATACCTCACAGATCTAGAGAAATCATTCCTGAAATTCATCTGGAACCAGAAGAGACCTAGAATAACAAAGGCAGCTCTGGGCAACAAAGGTAAGGCAGGAGGTATCACAATCCCTGACTTGAAGTTATACTATAAAGCTACTGTAATAAAATCAGCATGGTACTAGAATAAAAACAGACCTGAAGATGAAAGGAATAGATTAGAAAATACAATCCACAAACTACAAACACATTCACCCACCTTATCTTTGACAAAGGGGCCAAACATTTTCACTGGAAGTGAACTCTCTAATAAGTGGTGCTGGAAAAACTGGCTTTCTGTATGCCAAAAACTAAAACTAGACCCATGTCTATCACCATGGACTAAACTAAAGTCAAAATGGATCAAAGATTTAAATATTAAAACAGAAACACTAAATCTTCTGGAAGACAAAGTAGGTAGAAATCTTGAAGACCTAGGGGTAGGCAGAGAATTCATGAACAAAAATCAAATGGCATGGGAAATACTTCCCAGAATCAACAACTGGGATCTCATCTTTTTAAAAAGTTTTTGCATGTCAAAAGAAATCTCCAACAGAGTGAAAAGAAAACCCATGAACTAGGAAAAAACCTTAGCCACCTGTCCCTCAGACAAAGGACTTACATCTAAAACATAGAAAGAATTAAAAAATATATCAGGCCCCAAAATTCAAAGACCCAATCCAAAAATGGGTTTCTGAGATGAATATACACCTCTCAGTTAAAGAAATACAAATGACAAAAAAATACATGAAAAAATGTTCAGCATCATTTGTCACTGAGAAATGCAAATTAAAACAACACTGAGATTCCATCTCATTCCAGAAAGAATGGCCAGGATCAAGAAAACCACCAATAGCAAATGTTGGAGAGGTTTGGAAAAAGCAACTCTAAAAATACCATATTGTCTCCCTTGTGTAAGAAACTGAAAGAGTAAATAAGATACAAAACCTTCAATAAATATTGTAAAAGGGTAAGAAAGTGCTCAAAGGGGAAAAATAACTCAGATAGGGAAAAGGAGAAAAGAAGGAAGGGAAAACGAAAAAGATATAAATTTGTATATATACACTTAAGATAGCTAAGATGATTGTACTACTTATTCTATTAGTTCTTGGAACAAAACAGCTAACATTTGTAGGATTTCGTCAATTTTGCAAGTCTATATCTTGTAATTTAAGTAACACTTTTGGAGACAACTATGCAAAACAACAAACTTTGTTATGTTCCTACCACCTTATTTTGAAAGCCTATATTGTTACTGTTTTGGACTCTTTGTTATTGTTATTTATTGGACTCTTGTTTCTTGTTTTTCTTATCTTTTGTTTTGTTTTGTTTCATTTTTCCCTCTAATATAGAAAGGATAGATGTACATGTGTAGGCTTATATATGCCTAGAACTTCTTCTAAAGCACTTACAAGAATTGATTTTATTACATATGATGATAAGAACAGCTGCATTAAAGAAAATGAGACATTACGATAGCCATTGCTGATTTCCTGTCATCTTGTTTTGAAGCTCAGTAATGCTTTTATTCTTTGTTTTGATTGGTTTTAGTCTGTTTTCTAGTATTTGATTTCAACATGTGTGAAGGCACAGATGGTTACTTTGAAGAAAACAAGAGACATTATGGTAGCCATTATTGATTTTCTGTCTTCTGGTTTTGAAGGCCCAGAAGGCCTTCATTCTTTTGTTTTGATTGACTTTATACTGTTTTATTTTAATTTAGTGTGTGTGAGGGTATGGGTAACTATTATGAAGAAAACAAGAGACATTGTGGTAGCCACTGTTGATTTCCTGTTGTCTTATTTTGAAATTCTGTGTTATTTGAATTGTTATGTCCTGATCTGCTTTGTTCTGTTTTTTTCATTTTGTTTTATTTTCTTTAAAATAAAAAAAGTAAAAAAAAATTCTAATGGTTATCTTATGCTTATATTTACATTTTTTTTTGCGGCACCAGGGATTGAACTCACAACTTCACACCTGCCAGACAGGCACTTAAGCCACTGAGCCAAACTCCTGGCCCTAGTTTTTTGAGGCAGGGTTGCACTATGTAGCTCAGACCAACCTTGTGCTCGTGTTGTAGCCCAAGCTGACCTCGAACTCACAATGCTCCTCCTACCTCAGCCTCCTGAGTACTGGGATTAAAGGCATGAGCCACCATGCCCAGCCTCAGTTTTTGATTATTATAATCGTTATTAATGATTATAAATGTCTTATGATAAATTGGAGAATTATGTAACCTTAAATGTCCACACTCAGCAATATTCTTTCCAAAAAATTCACTTTACAAATTTTTTCTTTAAGTGATGCACTTTACTTTCCCAATCATATCATTATGACTCTGTCAGATATAGTACTATACGAACATTTTAAAAATGAATTTAAAGGCTATCTTTAGTCCCTGAGGGGAAGTATCTATAAATCATTCTTTCTCAAATTAATCTTTGGAAGTTTTTCCAGAAGGCTGACTATTTTCTGTGGATTTTTAATGTCATATATTTGATATTAAAACAATACAATTTGAAGAGATAGTGGCTCATTTGAATGATCTCATAATTGAATCCTGCCACTCACTTTTGGTACCTACATTCATGCCTATATTTTTGGTTTAGCTGCCAACAAAGACTACTGCTTGGTCATTACTTAGTGAGAAAGCAGCAAAGATGGACTGAAATCCTTTGTAATGAATCTATGCTATGTGAAGATGAAATGACATCCTTGTGGCTGTAAGATTCCCATATAGTTAATTGTTTAAAAAGGTAATAAAAATTGAGTCATCATTAAATAGAGTCATATCAAACTCAAGAATTCTGTGCTATAATACTACAGTGATATCTCTGTTGTTGAACTAATTTTGTTCCAAATTTGTGTTCTAACCCTGAAAAGTTTGAGAACTAAACATATTTTTCTCTATAACAAATAATGGAGGCAAGCCCCACCGCTGCCAACAGGGATAGTAACCAGCACAGGCTGAGAGAAGCAGCCAATCAAGCCCCCTCATGTCTGATGCCTTTGGGAGGGTCTCAGTGTAGCCATGCACATCTGGAGAAGCCCCCCAGTCCTACACCCCACTCCCTCCCTGGGAAACTAGATCAGGAGAAACCCAGGTGCCTGGCTTATTCCCCTATACTGCATATGGGCAGCCAATGTGGAAAGTCCCTGGGACTCCACAACTGGCTTGTTCAGAGGAACCCAGGAAAATGTGAAGATAAAGGAGCAAAAGGCAGTCTCAGACCTCCAGCCCACACAGAACAAGTTTAGAAGACATAGACAGAAGAAAGGGGAAGTCACACACCTGAAATTTCTGAAAGGATAGCAGCTAAAGTAATGAAACAACTTCATTAGGCTGTAAAAGTAATCGGATCAGAAATAACATCTTGGGTAAAAGAAGAAAAGACAAGCATAATGAAAAGATTGTGGATCACATCTAAAGAATACATAGATTAAAAAAAGAGGAGCATAGGAAAATGATAGAAACCTTGAGTAAACAATATAGGAAAGAATCACAATCCATGAAACAGATTCTCAGAGATATTCAGGAAATTAAAAACTCCACTGAAAGCTAGCAAAGCTGCTTGAAAGAAACTGAAGATAGACTTTCAGATCTTGAAGACAGAATTGTAGTTAGTGATCACAAAAAGAAAGATCTCTTAAAGATAACAATGAACCATGAAATAACAATTCAACAGCTGCAAGACAACACAAAGAAAAATAATTTAAGACAGATAGATGTTAGCGAAAAAGCAGGAGTCAACACAAATGACATGAAAGACTACTTACAGAAGTAATAGTAGAAAACTTCCCAAGCACAAGAATAGAGTATTAAAAGCTGTTGGAGAAAAGAAGCAGATCACCCATGAAGGAAAACCCAACAGAATTATGACAGACTTCTCAACACAAACCATCGAGTCAAGAAGAGCTTGGAGTATTCCAAGTTCTGAAAGAAAAAACTTCCAACCCAGACTGATGTACCCTGAAAAACTATCTTTCAAAAGTAATGGAGAAATAAGATATTTCCATGATAACAACTAAAGAAATTCATGACCATTAAACCAACCCTACAAAGAGTGCTGAAGGATATTCTAGAGAGAGATAAAAATCACCACAGTCCCAGGAACAGCAGCAGAGGGGGATTGCCAAGCAGGGCAGGCAATCTAATGGAGGAGGAAAGTGAGAGGCCAACAGCAGGAGGATAAATGGCAGAGATGAGCCAGAGCATGTCAGTCATAACCATTTACGTAGATAGTCTCAACTCATCAATAGATAGAAACATGGGCAAACTGGATCAGGAGAAAGGATCCATCAATATGCTGACTCTAAAGGAAATTCATGGGCTGAAGGTTGAAGAAGAGAAGACAAGGGTCCATGTGATGGAGACCCAGAAAAAAGCAGGAATGACTTACCCATCAACCACAGAATGGATAAGAAAGATACGGTATTTTTATACAATGGAAAACTACTCTGCTATAAAGGATAATCTCAAGGGTCTTGCAGGTAAATGAGTGTAACTTGAGATCATGCTCATGGGTGAAATGGTTTGGACTCACATGGGTGAACGTCATGTTATCTCCCTAGTATAAAAAGCTGAAGGAGTTAGTGGGATCCAAAATGTACAATAGATTTTGTGAAAGTGCATGGGGAGAAAACATCTAAAAAGGGAAGGTGAGAGCTATTGCTAACTTTCTACTATCTTTTGTTTTGAAATTCTGTATCATTTTCATTGTTTTGTTTGGCTTGGTTTTATTCTGCTTTGTTTTGTTTGATTTTACTATGTCTGATGGTAGGGGCAGCTATTTTGAAGATAACAAGATATATTATGGTAGCCATTGTTGATTTCTCATTATTTTGTATTGAAGTTCTATTTCACTTTCATTGTTTTGTTTTGATTGACTTAATTCTGTTTCATTTTGTTTAGTTTTATTCTCCTTAAAATAAATTTCTTTAAAAAGTAAATAATGGAAAGCCAAATAATTGGTTCTGAGGCCCAAAAGTAACACATAAATTCATTTTTAATGATTTCTTTCTTTAACTGTATCATGGTTCTCCTCTTAACTTTTCTTCTTAGCTTTACTGCTGGTGTTACTAACTTTCTTTGGAGCCATGGTTATGGTTTTACACAAACACTATATGTTGTGTAGGCAAGAGTGGTGCACAGACTGAAGCACCAGTCTTTTGTGTCCAAGTCAAGACGCAACACATGAACCACTCTCAGTCTGTATGTTTTTTCAAGTTAGAATTTTGGTTTGACTATGGAGCAAAGTTATGAACACTAACCAGATATTTTTTAACTTTATTGTTGCAGTAGTGGCAAGTTCAAGCTTGGATCTGTTTGACAGCTGAAGTATCACTGCATTCACATTGCAATTGACAACTGCCTTTCAACAAAGCATCGTCCATCATGTTAAATTAATGTCTCTATGTTTCATGGTTTTATAGCTTCATATCCTTCTATTAGTTTTATTGGCCTATAAGAATCATAAGCATTAGCCGGGCGTGGTGGCGCACGCCTTTAATCCCAGCACTCGGGAGGCTGAGGTAGGCGGAGTGTTGTGGGTTCGAGGCTGGCTTGGGCTACAACGCGAGCAAAAGGCCAGCCTGAGCTACATAGTGTGACCCTGCCTCAAAAAAAAAAAAACCCGGGCCGGGAGTTTGGCTCAGTGCCTTAAGCGCCTGCCCTGGCAGGCGCGAGATTGTGAGTTCAATCCCTGGTGCCGCAAAAAAAAAAAAAAAAAAAAAAAAAAAAAAAAAAAAAAAAAAAAAAAAAAAAAAAAAAAAAAAAAAAACAAGAATCATAAGCATTGGTAGTTTATTTCTAGCTTAATAGTTACATATATTTAAGAAATATTATAATAAAAATAAGTTGTCACTGGGCAGTTCTTCAAAAGTTTTTTGAAATACCATTACAAAGCACCCTAGTTTCTTTAGTTGTATAGTTTTTTGTTACTTCATTTTTATGTTGAGTTTTAAGAAATCCTTTATAAAAGCAATTTTTCCTGCTTCTTATAAGTCAAGCACTGTTTAATTGCTGTCCATGTATTAGCTTGTTTATTATTCACAATAATCCTTTCAGCTAAGTTAACTTCATTGTTGTGATGAAGAAACAGAGGTTTGTAAATATAAATCACTGCCTAAAGTCATTTGGCAAGTATGTGACAAATAGGAATTCAAACCCAGGTATTTATTCTGCCTTCTAGACTCATATACATAACGTCTGAATTAAACTAGATTTATGGTTTATACATCATCTATGATCTATAATTCCCCTGAAGTTATTCAAATATGGGAAATAACCTTCTTAAAATTCTTAATGGCATTTAAAGGAGGAAAACACATTTACTTCACTTTAAAAATTCCATGAGTCTTATTTTCCAGGAATAAATTATCTCCAACTTCCTAGCATTTCCTGAAACTGTTCCCTGCAAGTGAAACACTGTATATTTTCAAATGACCAATTATTTGAGTACTTCCTTGCTTTGACAATGTCTACCCAAAATGTCTTGGGATTTTGCCCAAACAACTCTAAGCATTTTTTTTTTTATTAAAAAGATTTTTCAGTCAATTATTAATAGTTTTTAAAACTGAAAAAGCAGAAAAAAAGTGTAAATATTAAAAGCATAAGATACTTAACAAATATACACTTTTACACATTTCCCTTGTTTGGGAGGAGTTTATTGTGACAAGCAAATTCAAAGTCATTACAACGAGGATGTGGAGAGCTGTGCAGCTAGTATGTCCACTGTGTCAGCCAGCTCTCAGAAGGAGACAGAAGGCAGCTGAACTTAAGTGACCAGTGGAGAGTTTAATACAGAGACTCTTTCCAAAGGAGCGGAAGAGGTCTGGAGACATCATGATGAATTCTGCAGTACTAAGGGGTTGCAAGAAGAAGGACATCTTTACCTCCTGAAGACTAAACGATGCAAGAAGGGAACAGTTAAGGAAAAGAAAGAGTCCTGTTGGGGGAGACATCTATCCTAGTCACAATCTGTGGGACAAGGAGGCACTCAGCCTAATGGAAGAAAGCAAAGAACCAAACAGAACAACACTTATTTCTCCCTCCTCTCTCTCTTTAGCTCTTGCAGGGGTTCCCATTGGACAAACCAATCAGCAGGTGGAAGTACCACTTAATCTCAAGCTCCTGGGCCTCAGAAGTACGGGGAGAATAATTAACGGGGAATCCAAAGAGGCAAAGAGAAAATATCAGCACCAACACTGTGGTTGATGTTTGTATTTTGTGCTGAATCACCAACACAAACTGGTTTGCCATTAAGCAGTCTGTCTATGAAAGAGTTCTCTATATCTGGTTGCTTTCCTTCACTTCACCTAGTTCTTTTTCACCAATACTTTCTTTATGCAGGTTGCTCTTCCTACCAAGATTTCCCAGTCTATCCTATCTAAAATTGCAAACCCCTGATTATATTTTATTCCCCCTTCTGTTTTTTTCTTTGTACATCCCAGTGCTTAGTATGAGCTGGCCCAAAAGATTCCCCAGTTGTTTTCTTAGAAATTAATCCTTTATTAGCTGTGTGAACTTGGATAAGCTGTTAAGAGTTTCTCTGAGCATCAATTCTCTCATCTTAAAAAAGATACCAATAAACTGCTGTATAGATTTTTTATGAGAATGAAATGCATTAAAGGATAGTAAATACTTGTCACATAATAAATATATGAATGTACCAAATGTTTCATTGGGAACCACCAAATTGGAATTTTTAATTTATGCTTGAAAATATTTAAAGTACTAGTGGCTAATCTGTTTCAATGAAAAATATAAAAACTTAAATTTTTGACTCTAATATTTCTCACCCTGATAATTTACTTTAGTCTAATTTAAAATTTACATATGATTTATAGCACATAAACCAATTTGATTGTTAGACACATATTGAACCTGCAAATTTGTGGGGTTTTGCCATACTAGAGATGAGTCAACAAAGTGAACAGGAAGAATGTATGGCTTCATTACTTACAGATTTTTTGAAAGTAGAAATTTGCCGTGCAGAATCAGTAGGAATGATAGCTATTTAAGCCAAAGTGACTTTCTATGAGATTATCTTCTGTCACTTATAAGAAAATGATGATGACCACACAGTCACATCCTTCAAATTATACTTTGTTTAGAATTAAATTTTACACTAAAACTATAACTTTTAGTGAGATTCAAAAAGAAATAATTTTACACTTACTGGTTTTATTTCTCTCTGCAAACAAGAGCATTTAGCGCAAGAGTACAATATGTCTAACTTTCAAACATTAGAAGTTTTAACTGATACAAGATTATAAAAGTTTTAATATGGAAAGAATGCTTCTGTTAAGACTGAGGTTTTACCTTTTTATCTGTAAGAAAAGTTACAGAAGATTAATACACCCGAGACTAGAGAAGTACAAAGAAATTATCTCTTTTTCAGTAGCTTCTGCGAATTACAGACTTATAAAATCCAGATTGTTATCCTGAACTATTGAAAAACACTCTGTAATTAAATAAAGTGATTATTATTAAACAAAGATAATAATAGCCATTAAACTAAAATTACTCTTTTATGAGACATCTTTGCTGATAGAAATGTTTATGCAACTATAAACATTTTGTTGGAGTGAATCTTACAGAAGGATGAATTAACAAAAATTCTGCATTAACATTAATTCTAGAATTTGCTCAGAAAAATTGAAAACGTTTAGGATTCACAAAATTTCCCTAAGATTGAATAATCATTATGTTTTATATCCAGGAAAACAATGAATGCCCTTCCTTGGTTTTGGCTCTGATAAATTTACAACTACTTGACATCTTATTATGGGGTTTTTTTCCACTCCTTTTTCCATCCCTTCTTTTTAAATTCTTTATTTTTTCCTCTTTTGCTGGTAGAGATAAATACAATTAATAAAATAAATTGATAAAATTTTATAGCGAATAGCATTTAACTACTTTGTTCTATAGTTTATTTTTATTACTCCTATTTCTACTATCCTTCTTCAACTTTATTATCATTAATAGGAAGCAGGGAGAGAGATCTTTCCCAAAGGGGAGAGATGAGATAAGGGGGAGGGAGAGGGGACAAAAAATGTAACTGAGATATGTTATGTACATGCACCAACTCCACACAAGGAATGTGAACATTATGTACAGCAAACGTGTACAAAAAATTGAAGAGTATCAAGAGATGGAAAGAGGGGGAGGAAGGGAAGACAAAGGGGATTTTAGAAAAGGAATTAAGATGTGTTATGAACATGTAGTAATTCCCTACAAGAAATATAAAAATTATGTACTACAAACATGTACTTTTATAAAAGAAACAAATGACAAGGAGCATTAATTGAATCAAAACATTTATTATACTCTTACAATGCTTTGTACATTTCTATAGGGTTCCTATCAACTATGTTCAACTGAAACCTGCTTTAGGGTCATTCTTCATGCATTTATTCATTCATTTCTTGTAAAGAACCACCCCAGTGTGGGGAATCCAAAGGGGAAATGATAGACCTCTCACTCCCATGCCTTCTTCTGTCCCAGCTGGTTCATCTCTTAGATCTATGTTTCTGTGTGTGTGTGTGTGTGTGTGTGTGTGCGTTGTTTTGTTTTGTTTTGTCTTGTTTTGTTTTTGATAGGATCTCACCATGTAGTTCAGGTTAGCCTTGAATTCATTATGTAGCCCAGGCTAGTGTGTGTTGATTCTCCTGCCTCAGCCTCCCAAGTCCTGGGATAATAGGCATGCAACACCACATCTGACTGGCTCTACCATTTATTAACTGTCTTCCTTGGATTGGTAATATAATTTTCATAGGTAATATAATTTCTCTATGCATAAACTGATATAATAACCTTCATTTGTAAGTCAGACATCATAGTAGTACTTAGCACAGGGATTTCTGTAAATATTAAATTAGCTGATGTCTAGAAAGTATTTTCAATAATGCCTAGCTGAATAAATGAGAGCCATTATTAGTTACTACATATTGCATAAAGAAACTGATAGATTTTACTAACCTGATCCTAATAACATAGGAACCAAAAGAATGAGCCATTACCTCTAACTCGGGCTAACATGGAGATGCCAAAATGAGAATGTAACTATCAGTTTGCAACAGATTTTTCCCTCTAAAATTTAAAAAGGAGAGAATTTGCCTTTTGCATGAGATTAAAGATATTCTTCTTAATAGTCTCATTTACTTGAGTATAAGAAAAGAAGTTGATATTAAAGATTTTTAAACAACTCACCAGAGGAAAAAGAAAGAAGAAAACTGACAATACTTAGAGCTATTAACAAAAGTGAAC
>RJWM01048187.1:0-11585 GCA_004363535.1 Dasyprocta punctata | reverse complement strand
AAAATTACCTGTAAACAAATCATGGAGTGGCCTTTTCTCTCTGAAAATTATAAGTGATTCAACTGAAATACAGCTGAAAATTTATCAAGACAGTTTTTCTGACTAAGCCTTCATTGTATGGAAAACAAAGGTTTTTTGTTCTAAATATATATGTGGGAATTTAAGTGAACAACACTGAGCTGAAGAGAAACTGCTGTTACTCAGTGTGTGGCAAGTGGACTAGCAGCATCTGAGTCATTATTAGAAGCACAGCCTCAAACCCACTCAGATCTACTAAATCAAAATTTGAACTCTCATCAGTTGCAGTGATTTGTGCACACAACCTAGCTCAAGAAGAGATTATACTTTTGAGAAACATCTGGCCATAAAAGGTCTGGGCACGACTCTTCAAAATGAGTGATCTTGAATGGACAGAAACTACAGAGTAAGTCAAAAGCTTTAAGAGTAGTGACTGACCCTAGCCTAATGAATGTCATTAAAAAGCAGAAAAAAGAATGTGTACATTAAAGGACATTGGGCATAAAATATAGTAATATAGGTTCTAGTGAGTGGAATTGGTAATGCTGATTAAGTCATAGCATGAATGTCATCTTAGCACATGTACCCTCTCTGTGTTCTACTTTATGCTCACCAAACTGCCCTTGTGATTATAAATTGGCCTTCCTCTCTATTTTCGTCTGAAAGACAGAATCACAGTCATGCAGGTGTCTTTTCAATCAGGACTGGAACTGGTCCTATTAGATACTTGGGTCCTTGAAATAAACATATTTCCCACCCAAACCATATACTTCAAAACTAAAAACAACATAAAATCAGGATGAGAAGGTTCTTCAGCATTCTGTCTTATAGATGATGAATTCAACTATCTTCTTTTTATATTTATAGATGATGAATTCTATGATAAAGCTAACTACTGCCTTCTTTCTCCCGCTTAGCATAAATCCACATCACTGCACTGAAACTGAACTATAAATGCAAAGTTTAGAGCTCTGCTGTTCACTCTTGTATCATGCAGACACCTAAGGCTATTTTAATTTTCATGAATTAAAATGAAATACAATTTAAACTTCAGTTCTTCAATGACCCTAGCCACATGTACTCAGTGGTGATCACATTGACTAGCATAGACAAACAATATAGCCTTCATCACAGAAACTTGTATGAGACCAGAGAGCAGAAAGAAAGATTACAGATAGGAGGATAGAAGCAGATTTAGATATAGATATATGTGCAGTGGTGTACTGTGGTGATCCCATTTCCACTCTAGAAGCCACTGTTAAATATTTAAGGCTTTGGGGAGATGACTGTCACACTAATGGTAGCTTGAAGTTGACATAACAGAATTATTATAATTATATCAAAGAAATAGGCTATATAATATATATCAGAAATTTTTAAATAAGAAAGAAGCAGAAAGACAGAGCAAACCTCTGCATATAACAATGTACTGGTAGACATAAATTTTTTGTATTTCTTAGTTCTGTGAAAATATATTTGATTTTCTTAGTCTTGTCCACTTTGAGGATGTAGAAGGGGAAAAAACCCTCAGTAGACACGATGACACCAGATATGAGTTTTTATTTCTAACTGCCATTTATCACTAAAAGGAACCAGGGATTCCTGGAGAAATGGCTGATTCTAGGGCTATCAGGGAAACAGAAAAGAAACCTAGAATATCTGCCATCAGAAAGCGAGATATGTAATCCCATCACTCAGGAGGCTGAGGAAGGAGGATCACTGCAAGTATGAGGCCAGCCTGGGCTACACTGAGTTCAAAGACAGCCTGAACTGCAAGGTGAGACTCTGTTTCAAAAAGACAAAAAATAAAAATAAAAAAGAAGGCAAGACAATACTCAGAAAATGCTGTTGAAAAGGACTCAGAATACTCTGGGCATTTCTATAATGAAAGATGCGTACCACTATACACTTGTCAAAATCTATAGACTGTTGTACTCTGTGATTGAACCCCACTGTAAACTATGGAGTTTGGGCCATAACGCTGTGTCAATTATAACACCATTGTAACGTTGTGGTGGTGAATAGTGGAGAGTTTGGGAATGTATGTGCATGTAGAGGCAGAAGAATATAGAAATTCTCTATACCTTCCCCTCGATTGCAGTATGAACTGAAAACCACTCTAAAAATGAAATCTGTTCTAACAATTAAAATATTTTAAAAGAAGAAAGAACACAGTAGGACATATTAAATGGCCTGAAGTGGAGAAATCTGAGAGAAATTTAAACACAAAATAGATAAGGATGAAAAGAATACATCAGGAATGTATAAGATCACACTAATACACATAATAAAATATATTAAAAATAAATAAATACATAATAATGAAACCTTCTCCCTTACATTAGGTACTGGCTCACAAGTGTAGAAAAATGATGGAACTTGAAAATTATCATTTTGTAGCTGATATACTAATAACAGTGGTCTTAACAAAATCCATGGATCAAGAAAAGGGGAGGAAAAAGAAAAAGGAGGAGGAGAAAAAGGACTAAAAATGATCAAGATGCATCATATATCCACTAGTTCCCTAGAGAAATGTATTTATTATGTATCACACACATACACCAATAAAATTTTTTAAAAGGAATAGTGGACTGAGGCTATGGCAAAAGAGTCTGTGGAAGGATACCTAAAGATATATGTTTTTGCACATTTGGATTTTTAAAACGATAAAAATGATATCATATTAATTGTGATCATGGTTTTACAACTCATGAATATACAAAATATTGCTTAATCATGTACATTAAATGACTCAATCGGGTGGACATGGTGGTGAGAGCTTGTAATCCCAGCCACTAGAGAGGCTGAGGCAGGAGGATCACTGAACGTTCAAGGCCAACCTGGGATACATAGTGAGTTAAAGGCCAGCCTGAGCTACACAGTGAGAGCCAGTCTTTAAAAAACAAAACCAGAAAGAAAGAAAGAAAGAAAGAAAGAAAGAAAGAAAGAAAGAAAGAAAGAAAGAAAGAAAGAAAGAAGAAAGGAAAGAAGGAAGGAAGGAAGGAAGGAAGGAAGGGAAGAAAACTGCATTGTATGATTTGGAAGTTATCGCAATAAAGTCGTTAATTTTTTTTAATCCATGAATGATAAAATCAGTGGGTGAATGTATGAAGAGGAAAAGGATACTTACAGTGTCAAAAATTTTTCTCCTCAAGTCTATTCAATGTGAAAGAGAAAATAAGTCTATATTCAATTAACCTAGTGAACATACTTTTACCAAGTATTCCCAGTGAACATCACCGCTTTGGGGCAATTATGGCTCTGATCAGCAGTGTAGATGAAAATTTCCAGGCAGAGTTTCTGATTCCCTGAGTATGACTGAAGCCAAAAATCATCAGTATTGGTTATGATGCTAATGACTTCCAGCCTTCAAATGCTGAGTTATGGTTACCCTTTAAGCTTTGAACATACTTAAGCCTGAGTGCTTCCATCAGTAGACCATACAGCATCCTTAGTTACCTTTATGGGACTCTGTGTCTTTAAGATTCTGGGAGTTCATCATAAGCTGAAGAAAGTCCACTCGTTGCTAGAAGAGAGATTTCAAAAACAGAAGGTCCATCATGAAGTCACAAGTAAATCAGGAGTGCAGAACTATACCTCCCTTCTCAATATGTTCCCTTCTAGTCCAGAAGACTAACTAGTACTGAGTCATCAGTGAAGGACACTATCTGTCTGCATACCTTGGAGATTAATGTTTCCTCGAGAGAAAACCAGCTATCCACCCAATAGCTTTTCCTTTGCCCTCCTGGATTCACATTCTGGTTTCTGATCACAGATTTCTGGCTCGACCGTGGCTTACTTCTTTTCCTATCACACTTGATTATGTAAGAAGGACTCATGAACTTCAATACTCTCTGTTCTCTTTCCTTAATTCTTAAACCAATTGTCCATAGATTTATTGGCTGCCATTTCCAGAGTTCATTGTGAGTTCTGTGTGATCATCTTCAAATATTCAACACTCCCAGAACCTTACAAAATTCTTGTAACACCTATCCTGTCTTCTTGATCTGCTGATGTTCTTGTTTCACCTGAAACAAAGCTGAGTTACCTAGCATTAAAAATCTATTCCTAGAATAGACCCTTGTGCGTTCCAGGCCAACAGATACATTCAAATTTAGCACAAATTGAATTCCACCAGGTTCCCTGATGGGAGCTTCCGCCAGACAATGTGTATATAAGAGGCTTAGAACGGAAATAATTCTTACCAATATAATACCTAGGGATTTATACACCCAGTAACTATAATTTTTAAACAGTATTTTTATTCTGTAACAATATTTTCAGGAAAGAAAAGTGATAAAGTTATTGTTTTAACAATTCTTCTGCCATTACCAACTAAATTGTATTCCTATTTTTCAATGTTAAACTCTCTCTGACTCATTTTCATACAGATTTCCCCATCTCCACTTTCTTATTCTCTTGAAAATGTAAAAACTCTCGTGCTCTAAACCTAAATTCTCTATTAAACAGGAAAGTGTACAGATCGCATGTATACAGCCTGGAACATTATTAAAACGTTAACATCTTTATGTCACCACCACCATCACCACCACATTTTACCTTCCTGTTAGGTTCCAGGTGATCTTCTTTCATCTTTTTTACAAATTTTGTGAAAAATTTCAAAGAATCTCGTGGAAAAATGGAGATATTTAACATCTCACATAGTGGAGTGAGGAATGGAAAGAGTACTATACAGAAAAGAAAATAAGATCTTTAACAAAAATATGCTTTCAATTATGCTTTCCTAAAACAATCAAAACACTAAAAGTCACCAGTCTCAACCATTTGTTGTCTGACACACAGGCTCAGGAGGTCAGTGAGGACTGAGCAAGGGACTGTCACACAGAAGGCCACCAACATAGTGATGACCCCTTCTTCACTTTGGAGTGACCAAAGAAAGGTTATATTTGCTAACTTATTACCCTTTTATCTGTTGGAATAGAATCTCTTTGGGTAAACCAGACCATAGTCTGGTGATTCTGCTAATGATGGTGTTCAAGAAAGAGCCACCAGGATAAAACTAATTCTCCATGGAATAAAGCCAAAAGTCAAGAACATGAAATTGGAAAATTCATTAATTTATGAAAATTAATTGGCATACTCTGAAATAAACAATGAGTCAAAGGGCAATTAGGAGTTCTGTTGAGATGAGTAAAAATGAAGGCACAATATACCAAATTTGTGAGAGTGTGCAAAAGCAGTAATCAGAGGAAACTTCATAGCTATCAGTTTTTTTGTTTTTTGTCTTTTGTTTTTTTGTTGTTGGTTTTTGTGGGGGGGTTTATGATTTTGTTGTTTGTTTTGGGTTTTTTTGTTGTTGTTTTGGGTTTTTTTTGTACCAGGGATTGAATTTACAACTTCGTGCCTGCCAGGTAGGCACTTAGGCCACTGAGCTAGATCCCCAGGACAGTTACAAATTTTTAAAATTGCAAATGAATAATCAAACTTTACACCGTGAGTCACTAAAAATAAAAAGAGGAAACTAAACCTAAAATGAGAAGACAAATGAAAATAATAAAGACAAGCTACAAACTAATAAAATATAAAATACAGAAATCAATAAAACAAGAAGCTAGTTCATGGAAAACATCATCAAAATTGGCAAACCTCTACATAGACTCAATCAGAAAAAGGGATGAGTTAAATTACTTGTAACCAAAATGAAAGAAAGGAAATCACTAGTGACATTTAAAATTCCAAGTATCTTCTAAAAGAGTTAATGACATCATGTTACAATGATATGTACATATCCATGTTTATAGCAGCACAATTCATAATAACTAAATCTTGGAAGCAGTCTATATGTTCCTCAAGATGAATGGATAAAGAAAACATGGTAATTAGACACAGTGAAGTCCATGTGTCAGGCCGCGGATTTAGCTCAGCAGCACAGCACCTGCCTGGCAAGCATGAGGCCATGAGTTCGATCCCCAGTACCAAAAATAAAAGTCCATGTGTCATGGTTCACTGAATTCTGAGAAAGAAGCCTTACCACTAAATGAGTAAAAATAGCCTTTTCAAAAAATGATACTGGGAGAACTAGATGGTCACATATAAAAGAGTGAAGAGGGATCAGTGAATACAAACCCTAACTCAAAATGTATAAAAAATATAAATATAAGGTCTACAATTACACAAGTCTTAAAAGAAAGCCAAGGGAGCAAATTATCATGATCTCAAATACAGATTCTTAGAGATGAATGAAAGCACAAGTAAAAATGAAAATGCATGCACCATACATTATCAGAATTGAAAATTGTAACTTCAATAGATACTACCAAGAAAGCAGGTGAAAAAAGTTGCAAGCTATGTATCTGGTAAGGGAATCTTAACCAGAAAGTATAAACAAATCTTAGAACATAACAAAAGTGATAAATCTTACAAACAACAAAAACAAATATTTCAGCTGTACATATCAAAGTAATTTATCACATATTTATTTTAAGAAGATATTTCACAGAATCATTAGCACCAAGGAAACAAAAATCAAAACCACAGTGATATACAATTTCAGACCCTTTAGGATGGATGTAACTAAAATTATGAGAAAACCAAATGTTGGATGTGATGGAGACAAATTGAAAACATTTTGTCAGTTCCTTAATAAAGTAAACAGAATTACATTGTAACTCAGCTGTGCCACTCCTAAATACACACCCAGAAACATTAAAAACTAGTATTAAAACACAATCTTGTAAGTAATTGTTCTTAACACACTATTTACAATAGCTAAAATGCAAAAATATCCTAAATGCCCATCAACAAATGATGAGTGAATAAACAAAACACATTATGTTTGTCTAAAAGATGAAGTATTTGGCCCATATTTCACTTGAAAATATAGTGCTAAATGAAAAAATCGTCACAAAAAACCATATATTCTATAGTTCCATATATATATATGAAGTGCGTAGAAAAGGGAAATTTGAAACAGCAAGGTAAATCTGTGACTGCTTGGGGCAAAGGGTGTGGGGATTGAAAGTGAAAAGGTATAATGTTTCTCAGGTAATGAAAATATTCTACAATTTACAACGTTGATGGATGCGTATTTCTTTGAGTGTACTAAAAAGACATTGTATTGACTATTTTAGCAGGCAAATTATATGATATGTGACATACATCTTCAATAAACTATTACAATAAAAAGAGTCAGGTAGGAAGTTGAAGAGGGAATAGTCTACATACCGATTGAGAGAAGAAACGGATCCAAAAAATCAAATCTGAAGAGTTTCCTGGCTTTTTCCACAAAGGGATCATGTGGGTTGTTGAGGGAATCAACGTTCACCCCAAATGATGTGCCAATGATTATATCCATGTTATAGGCTCCAAAGATTCTGAGTGGAGAAAGATAGGGGAAACTAAAGTCTGCATCTCTTCTACTACAAATTGTTCAAGAAATGGGACTAAATCATATACCAGAAAGATGCAGAGAGCCACCAGAAGAACTATATGCTAGACCAGCTGAGCACTCTGTGCTGCCCTCACTCTCACTCATGGGGTTTTTAAAGGGAGCCAGTGATACAACTGCCCCTGTGCTTGAGGTGATGGGAACCCTAGGTGAGTTAGACTCTGAGCTTGTGGCACTCCATCACGGATTCAGAGAACCACAGACAGACGTACTATAGCAGTACATGTGGAATGTAGGAGAAACTAAATGTGTAAGCACCACTTAGCAGGACTCTTCCTAGGAGACTCAAAAGGTGATACTGATCTAGCTCTCACCTCATCACACAGTGTGTCCTGAACTGATTCCTCTTCAGCACATCACACAACAGCAGCTCCCTATTCTGAGCACCCAGAAACACCATTCCTCCTTCTCGACATCCCCTTCTCAACCTCCTGATAGCTCTGTTCCTTCCATAATACAGGGGTTTGAGGCTGCCCTAGGTCATAATTATTTTTGTATAATGTAAAAAGCAAAAATTATCCTTACTAATAATAATTATAATAATTAATAATTATATTTATTTCATAGTTATATATGCTTATCATCCTAGTACTTGGGACACTGAGGGCAGGAGGATCATGAGTGCAAAGCCTGGACTACACAGTGAGTGCATGCTCAACTTGGACTACTTAGCAAGAATTCGTCTTTTAAAACTAATAATGAGATCAGGTGTGGTGGTGCATGCCTGTAATCCCAGCACTCAAGACGCTGAGGCAGGAGGATCACTGTGAGTTCAAGGCCAGACTGAACTGCATAGTGAAACCCTGTCTCAAACAGACCAAAAACATGACAATAATTACTGTTGCTATTATTTTACTTCTGTGGAAAATTGATTCTTAAGGTACCAGAGCTAAGTGACTTTATGCCCCATTTTCCCAGTATGCTCTGTAGGGTATCTGTATATTTCAAAATGTCAAGTTTACACAATCATTGATATACTTGTTCTCTCTCTCTCTCTCTCTCTCTCTCTCTCTCTCTCTCTCTCTCTCAGAAGGAGAAATGTATGAAGGTTTAATATTTAAAATTTTACTTTATCTAAAAAAAAACATGAAGAGGCTTAAAATGTTCAAAGCTCCACGTGGTAACTCCTACCCCATTCACTGACTTTCACTATGTACCAAGTAAATTCTCCTACTATTCCTCAATCTTTACACTTACCACATTTTAAGATCATGCCTCTTTCTTCTAGAGTATCTGTTTTATGCCTAGGATAGTTAAAATGGTGAATAAGTAGCTTGACTAACCGTAGGTCCTGTACTCAGTGGAGGAAACCCTTCCTCCCCCAAATGCCCTGCCTCCTCTTGGAATCTGCCCCATCTTGGATGGCCTATTGGGTCTCTAACACCACACCCTGGAATAGCACCTGAATCGAATACCTGGTTGCTGGAGTAACTTGACAATGAGGCTTTCTGCAGATGGATATAAATTGAGGAGCGATCTGAGGCATCATACAATTTTCTGAGGCAACTACAGGGATCATGGCAGCTTAGCCATCAAGCAGGTGCACTTACTCTTTCAAGTAAGTAAGGATACTTACTGTTTCAATTGAACGGGTTTGCCTTTTTCTGCTTCATGCTTCAGGTTTTTTACCAACACATCTCCATATTGTTTAATGATGGGGAACATCTAAGTATAAGACACAACACCATTTGTAGCTAAATCCATAGAATCAGGTCCCAGAGCTACAATACATTATCAATCATGAAGCAATATGTGACATTTTTATGATTCAGTTTATAATGCACCTTCCAGGGCATACAGACAAAAGACTATTCTTACAAAGCTCCAACTCAGAGGACTACACCTTGTGCACAGACTAGGCTCTTAGTTTCTACCTGTCCCCAGATTCACTGTTAAGTTCTCAATTAAAATTCTCTTAATTTCTTACTTCCTTGAGTTTTCCACTGGTGAAGCTTGGAGTTAGCAGTGTTCGTAATCTCTTCCATTCTTCATCCTCAGATAGGGAGACTGCTTTTTTCATAAATCCTGTTGGACCAATCATCTGAAGTCCCAAGAAAAAGGCAATTTATCATTCTTAAGCATAGAGATCACAGTTATATAAAATCTGTCAAGCACACATTCCTTGTCTAACATTTGGTGACTGTTAGGTGGCAGGCCCCATGCTAGATGCGCAGTAAGTTTTTGTCACAACTTCCTTGCCTCTTATGAGTGTGCTGGGGATACCTAGCCACCTGGTGTGGTTTCAAGCTGCTTTATATTTCAGCTGCTTTTTAATATAAATGCCTTTTGTCATGGGAAACTGTTAAACACAAATACAACTTGTCATAGAAAACTGTTCTCTCAGATTAAGAGACTAGAACAGTGGTGGCATACATATGGCACACATGCTGCAGCCAAATGCTTATCACTGAAAGCTCTAAAAGATTTTCCATCACTGAACTAGAACAAGACCTCCTCCATCTTCCAAGATTGTGCAGTATAAAAATGCTTGATGACACACAGAAGGTAGGCTTGGAAAATTGTATGATGCCTCAGATTGTTCCTCAATTTATATCCATCTGCAGCAAGTGTTATGTGGAAAAGTAGGGATGCCTTGGTATGAAGATTATTTAAAAATATAAATATGAAAGTTTAGGAATGATGCACAATTGTTGAGGAATACAACTAAAGAGAAATGTAATTCTATTACTTAGTTGTTTTTCTTTCTCATTGCTGAGACAAAATATCCAACACCCCAAGTTAAAGAATGAAAGGTATATTTTGGCTCACAGATTGTAGAGATTTCAGTTCATTGTTGGTTGGCTCCAAGGCAAGGTGACATCACAGAGGGGCATCACAGAGGGATAAAAGATCATGGCACACAAGGCAGGAGGGCAGCCAAGCAAAGAAGTAGCAAGAAAAAAGCAACAGCAGCAACTCTTTTTCTGTCCTTTATATGCTATTCAGGCAGCACTCACAACTAGAATAGACCTTCCCATTATCCATACCCAGAACTATGCCAAACCAATCAGTGGGATAATTTAGTAATCACAAATCCTTAGTCCCACCATTATACACTTAATTCCCACATCACACACTAGATCCAGCCACCTCTGAAAAACCCCACTTATGACTGCATGAGGCTTTGGGAGGACATGTAGACACAAACCATAATAATTTCCCTACTTGAAACTATTTTCCAGTTTCCATCACTCTATTTTGTTTTAAAAGGAATCTTTCATTCCTTTATTGTTAAAATGCTAAAAATAGGAAACAAGTGAGACCTCCTCTACTTGCAAAATAGAATCCACAGAAAATTCTTCAGATAATCTCACACTTAGTGGTGAAAGACGCAATGTTTCTTCTTAAGATTAGGAACAATTTTTTAAAACCTGCTCTTAACACTCTCATTCAATGTCATGCTAGAAGTTCTAGGGAGAGCAACAAAAAGTAAAAGAGCTGTAGACTGCAAAGAGAAAAATAGATGTGTCCATATCTTCAGGCAAAATTGTCAATGTAGATCTCAAAGATTACACACACAAAGAAATCTTGTAAAACTAATAAGTTAGCTTTGCAATATTGTGGGATTTGAGGTCAACAAAAAATTAAGTCAGTTGTATGTAACAATAATAATGTGTGGAAACAATAAGGAAGCAGTATGGTTGACAAATGCTGCAAAGAAAATAAATGTCTCAGTTACACATTTAAATAAATTTATACAGTGTCTCTATGCTAAAAACGATAAAATATTGATGAAAAGAATCAAAGAAAACCCAAAGAAGTAGGGAGGTACAGTGTGTTCACAGACTGGAAGCCTCAATTTTATTAAAAAAAAAAGAATTGCCCCTCCATATTTAGCCATAAATTTAATTCCATTTTGTCAACATATTAAAATGACTTTTGCAGATATGGACAAGACTTTTCTGAATTTGGATGGAAAGTCAAGAAGCTACAACAATTGGGGGGTAGTGGGAGAAATAACTTTCTGTATCATTATGATTTACTATGTTGCTACAATAAACAATGATATGAAACTGGAGAAGGGATAGACAGAGTGATCAAGGAAAGAAAATAGAGAAATAGACCTGTACAAATAAGCCAAACTGAGAAACACTGAGTTTGAGACTTCCAGGAATATATAGTAGTGAACATGAGAGAAAAAGCCTCTCTGAGATTTGGT
>RJWM01048186.1:0-11589 GCA_004363535.1 Dasyprocta punctata | reverse complement strand
TATACTAAGTACTCTCTGGTCATGCTGAGGCAGATGATGTGTGAACTATATAACACTTTATCTCTTCTCTCTGCCAATGAAAATAACACCCAGGTCACTCTGAATACAGCAACACCAGGATTTGAGCAAATCTGTTCAATTCTAGAAGATATACTCTTTTCCCAAATTTATAACCTCCCTCTCCCACCAAAAAAATAAAAAAATAAATAAAATAAATAAATAAACAAATAAAAGGAGAGTTGAGGGGCTCAAACTTGCTCTCTTTCCCCTGATCTAGAATGATCTGCCCTTGTCTTTGAAGCTCCCCTTTCAGAATGCAGGGAGAGGGTGAACAGAGAATACATTTTTCTTGACTCAACAGAGGCTTACTGAGCTGCCTGGGGTAGAGATAGCTCTGTTGAAGCAGCTTACATTTTCAGGAAGAATGCTCCTTATTTAAGACCTGTTGCATTGAATTTCCACAGCTATGGGGCTGTCTAACTTCCTGCAGATGGATTTACAGAATTCATCTTGCAGAGTCTTGGAGCTGAGAGCAGAGTTGTTTCTTCAAGGTGACTGAGCCTGGCTTTCTTGTTCTGTTTTTGGTTGTTTTACTTGTTGTTTTTCTGACTCTGAGATAAAACCATAGAGAGACAATTCATTATTTCCCAAATAATGCTCTTACCATGGATTGGAAACATTTGCATTACAGCCAGTTAATCTTTTGTCTTCAGTGTCAGGAAAAAAGTCATTTACTTTCCATAGAGATAATTCTCCTTACAACCAGTCTACAGGCCAACAGGAGCCAGGAAAGACTTGTTTCTACTGATTCTCTTCTAACAAATTCAACCTTTTATATACTAACAGAGAGTTCTAAGTGTGTTGAATGATTAAGTGGCAACAAGTTGTCTCTTTAGAGGACCAGGTGGTCTGGCCATTCTAAATGTCTGGGGCATCAGTATCAGCCTATCTCTAGTCCCTGGCTCTGCAGTAATGTGTTCTTTACATGAAGAGCTTCACAATGATCCTACAAGGCAGTAGCATGTTTATTACAAATCAGGAAGCTGATGTTGAATGAGCTTAAGACACTTGCCCCCATCCTCAGAGTTAATCAGAAGGGTGAAAAGAGTTTTGCTTTCTAGGTCCCTATCACATTAGCTACTTTGCAGACCCAGCAAGAGTTTCTCAGACAGAGTGAGATAACCCCAGAGGAGTCCTGAGGCCTGGGCTGCATCTAGAAAGACTTCTTGGTCCTCCTAAGCCCAAAACTCCAAGATAGAGCAACAAAACCAAACAGCACTGAGCTGTCTAACACCTCCTCTTGCAGCTTAGGCAGCTCAACTAGAAACTGACCAGACTAGGTAGTGGTGTGTGTGAAACCCAGGGCTTTTTATTTACCCCAAAGTCTCCTGAAAGACAAATATTGTAATCGCTAATCACCGCCCAGGCTCTCCAAACTTCCTGTTTTCTTTGGTGCTTTATCACATCTGCTGCTCCTCCGTGTAGGTTTAGGTTCGCTAAAGAACAAAGCCGAAGGTTTAGGGCTGAGGTCACAATAGTTTTCTTTTTTCCCAGATCTAAAGCAGTTCATAGTTAAGTTTCTTCTTCAGCTTATTTATAAGATCTATGTCAAATAGACTCTCTTTTGTTGGACACAAATTCTAGCTTGGTACTTAGGTTCACCTATGAGACCCCGAAGTTAACAAAGAAGATCATAATCCATTTGTTAACATTTAAAAAATCATGAACAAAATGTCACATTTTCATAGCAACCACCAGCCCCTTTAATTTTTATCTTATCCCTTGTCCCATTCATCTCTAAAGGGCAATGAATCACTTATTAATTTGCCTTGAGACCCAGGTTGGTATTGAGATGGTTTAGTATCTCCTTTACTTAAGCTGGTTAGAACAATTATTATCATTAAATTCAAGCATTCTGAGATGTGAGATGGTCACTGCTACAAGTCCTTGTGGGAACTCTAATCTCAAATCTCCTAAAATCCATCACTCACTCTGCTACATTTTTGGTGTTTTTCCACCATAATTGACCTTTTTCCCCCAGACTAATACTCTTCAGTTATGTTAGAAAGAATCACAACAGTGATTAGGTACAATATCAGTAATGGCATCAGAATTTATAGATCTTGAGGAAAAATGTCTATATGTCTAGTGCTTATTGAAAGCTCATTTAGAATCATTCCCTTTTGTTTCTTTGAAAATGTGGGAAATGGATTCAATTATATGAAATGTTTCTTCTAATGCTGATTTGTGAATCTGAGTGTGTAGCATACTTCTTCAAAACCTCTGATTATCATCTCTTCGAAGTAATTTTTAAATGACTTAAGATATTTTCATCATGCCAACATACTTATAATAGAATCTGTTTCTTTTTCTTTCTTTGTTTTTGCTAAAACATAACCCCAGCTTGGTTGAAATAAGTGTATTTAGTAGGGAAGAAAAAAAAACTACCTTTTTCTCACCCATTGGAAGGTTCATGACTGACTTTCTTATAATAAAAGGCAAATTAACAAAAGGAAAGTATAACAAATGTACTTAACCAGAGTTTTATACAACATGGAAGCTTTCAGAAATGAGGATCCAAAGACAGGGAAAACTGTGCATTTGTATACTTAATTTCCACAAAGAATGGTCAGTCACATAGAGGTATAATTGATTAAAAAAAAAAAGGAATGTGACATAAGGGTAATAACCTGAAATAAGGGAGGGATTTAGCAACACTCATTTGGATTCTTCTTGGCCTGCAGATAAAAGGCAGAATGCCTCTGACATGACAGCATTCAGGCAAGGCAAGTCACGCAAATCCTTCAATAGCCTCTTTCGGGGGAGAAAAGGAGGTCAGAGTGAGCTTCTTGCTTCTGTAGTTTTCATAATTTCCAGGGTAACATATTTTGGGGTACCATGTCTGAGTCCCAGCAATTCCTTTCCTTTTCTTTCTGATACCAAAACTAAATGCAATACTCATAGAAAGAAAACTACAGACCATTGTCTTTTGTGCATATAGATACAAAATCCTCAACAAAACATTAGCAAACTAAATCCAGCAAGATACCAAAGAATTGTACAACATGCCAAAGATAACATTATATTAGGAATATAAAGTTAGTTAAGATCTGAAAATCAATTCATGTAATATACCTAGTCAATAAATAAAGGACTAAATCACATGATTATCTAAAAAGATACAGAAAAGAATAAAATTCAGTATCCCTTCATTCACTGAACTAAGAATGAATGGAAATAGTTTCTTCAATCTAACAAAGAAAATATGCATACATTTCAGAGATAGCATCCTACTTAATGGTAAAAGAATGAATGTTCTTTTCTTTCAGATCAGGAACAAGACAGAATGTCCACTGTTGCCACTTCTGTTGAATGGTCTACAAGAAGTTCTAATCAGGGCACTCAAATTAGAAAGAAAACAGTGAAGCTATATTTATTTGCAGAGGATAAGGTAATGTATACAGAAAATTCTGACTAATCTACTAAAAACCAAAACTATTAGAACACATAAATGAGTCCAGTAAGATTGCAGAATGCTAGATAATTATACATAAATTAACTGTATATCTATATACTTATAATGAACAATTTGAAAATAAAATAATTCCATTTACAATAGCATTTTAAAAATAAAATATTTAGAACATCTAACAAGAGAAGCTATCAAAAGTTGTATCAGAAAACTGATATTCCACAAAACAACAAACATTGAAAGAAATTAATACATACTACAGTAAATAGAAAGATATCCCATGTTCATGGATTGGAAAAATTAGTATTATTAGGATGTCAGTATTCCCCAACATGATCTATAGATTTACCACAATCCCTACCTAAATCACAGTGGGCTTCTTTGCAGAAAATGATAAGCTGATCTCAAAATTCCAAGGAAAATTCAAGGGATCTAGAATATCTAAAATAATTTTGAAAAAGATTTAAAGTAGAAGGACACACACTTCCTGTTTTCAAAACTTACAGTGAAGCTATAGCAGTCAAGCAAGTAGGTAGAGCTGCAGGCTCATGGTGTGCTGCTCTCGTATGAGCACTAAGGTACTGTTATTGCAGGCTGGACACAGAACTCCATGGTCGAGTAGCCTGGGGTGTCACATCACAAAGGGGGATCCCCAGGTTGCAGGGGGAGAATCTGCAGGGCTCCTGGGTAGAAAGGCACTTCAGCAGTAGTGAGAATGGAAGCAATGTTCCAACCTCAGCTTCTGTTTATAATGATGACATGCAAAAAAATGCTGCTAGATGCCCGGCGTGAATCTGGATGGAAGAGTTCTCACTGTGACAGCCCACCTAGCTTGCAGACACCACAAGATACTAATAGAGCTTCTGAAACAGAAACACATAACATTAGAGGAAAAAAAAAACAGCTCTTAATCAGAGGAATATCATATTGAGGGAAGGAAAGAAGTTGAAACCATCTTAAAGAAAAGCTCACATTGGATATATGATTGGTGAAGTTGATCAGAAAATATACCCCCTAAGGAGTTCTGCTTTAAACACCAGAGGTGCACAGCTACTCAGCATGAGAAACACAAGTGTTGCAAAGAAAAAGGGCATTTACTCAGCAGAATTTCTAAACGTTTTTCTTTCATATCTGCTGCTGTCTCATCTACTAGCCATTGGATTGGGGATCTACATTAGAAGGCATCTGATAGCCTCCACCAGCACTTCTCGATGAAGAATTGGATACGGCTTTGTTCACATGGTAGGGATTTGTATCTGAGCTTGTAACAGCTATCTTGAAAAGCTATCATGCTCCTTGGGTGGCTGCACCACTTGCTTATTTGTTCTGTAATGCTACATTCCTGAGTGGTAAAGTGAAAGAATAGGCACTAAAATCATTCTGATCTATAATTATACCTATGGGATCAATTAATAAGCATGGTAGACTAATATCTACTTTAAGAATTTGATAATATGTTTTCTTTGGATATTATATATAAATAGTACAAACAACTTTAATATACTAGTAATGATGTATACAGTATTTTTAAATGTGTAATCTTAATTTGGTTAAAATACCTTATATTTCAAAGAGTGGATAACATTAATAGTAAACTCACTACATTGTGCTGGGGATATAGCTCAGTGGCATAAGCACCTGCCTGGAAAGCACAAGGTCCTGAGTTTGATTCCTGGTAACCAAAAAAATAAAAATAAAATCACTACATTAAGAAGTTTTCCCAAAAGAAACTTTTTTTATTTTAAAAAGCCAAACAGAAAAAGGGTAGAAATAATACAGAATGTCAAAGAAAAAAAGTAAGAATTCAACATTAGTTAATATATTGCATATTGTTATCTTAGAAGTAGTTGTTCAAGTTACAAGATCTAGGCATAAAAAGTGATCAATCAAGCAATGACAGCATAAAATGTTCTTTTTGATGAACTAACAGAGAAATAGTAGTATAGTTATCTATCTTGCACACTTATAAATACATACAGTTATATTACCTACGTACATATAATCTTTTCCTTTCTTCCATTTCTCCTTTCCCCATCCCAGTTTTTCTTTAATTTTGATCACTTTTTTCCCTTTCATGATTACAATATCTGTTGCACATTTTGGATCTTATTACTCTTGCAGTTTTTATTAATATTATTTATTTTTTACACTAGGGAGACAATACGATATTTACAAATGTGAATCTGATTTATTCCACTTATGAGTATGGTCTCAAGTTGCCTTCGTGTACCTATAAAAGCCTCAATATCATCTTTTTTATAGCTGAGTAATATTCCACTGTATAAAAATACCACATCATTTTCATCCATTCTGCGGTTGATGGGTATTTTGGTTGTTTTCAAGATTTATCTATTACAAATTGTGCTGCTATAAACATGGGTGCACATGTATTGCTGTGACATGACATTTTCAATTTTTCTGGGAAAATAACCAAAAGGGGAATAACTGGATTAAATGGGACTTCCAATCCTAGTTTTTTGAGGAATCTCCACACTGATTTCCACAGTGGCCGCACCAGTCTACACTGCCACCAACAGTGGACAAGTGTTCCTTTTTCCCCACAGCTCCACCAACATTTGTTATCAGTTCATTTCTTGATGGCAGCCATTCGTTCTGGAGTGAGATGGAATCTCAACGTTGTTTTAATTTGCATTTCTCAAATGACCAGTGGCTAGAAGAGATGCAGCTCTTGAGCATTTCTTCATGTATTTATTCACCATTTGTATTTCTTCATCTGAGAAGTACATGTTCATCTTAAATGCCCATTTTTGGATTGGGTCTTTGAATTTGGGGGACCTGATGTTTTTCAATTCTTTACATGTTCTGGATATAAGTCCTTTGTCTGAGGGACAGTTGGCCAAAATTCTTTCCCATTCTGTGGGTTTTCTTTTCACTTTGTTGGTGATTTCTTTTGAAGTGCAAAAACTTTTCAATAATATGAGATCCTAGTTGTTGATTCTTTGAAGTACTTCCCGTGCAGTTTGCGTTTTGTTCATGAACTCTCCCAAAAGAAATACTGTGGCCTTGTAATTACACTATTGCAGAATTACAATTGCACTATTGCAGAATGTTTAATTTAAATGGATGCAGATTGTGTCTACAGACCACTTAACTGTATAAATTATTCTTAAGTAATAAATAGCAAGGTACAATTACAAATTGCACTGTAAATTGGTACACTAAGCAGTTGTTGCATTTTCAGGGTGAGAATTCCAGGTAGTCACCTTGAGTGGTCAGTTTTCTGACAAAGGCACCTATTCAGTATATTTTACCCTTTATTGCACTGGATAGTTGAATTTAATCTTATTATTTGTGCTCAACTTTTGTGTGCTCTTAGAATTAGCTTTATTGTAAGCAAATCTGTGTCTACTTTAGAAGACTGGATAGAGAAAAAAATAAATTATTGCCAAATCCTTTGGTGATCATTGTAATTACATAGAGTTAAAAACTAAATATCATGAAAATTTCTTAATTAAACCAGTCGTGTTGCCTAATATGTCATTCTTTACTTTTCTACAGCATCATTGTTAGAAAGGCTGCATCTTTGATACACTGTGTTTATTATACTGTATTTGTTTCACCTTTCCTTTATTTAGGTGTATTAAAATAAATGTAATATTTTAACTTTAGAAAAAAAAGAAAGTATGCTAAGTACTGGTATACAATACACTTCTAGAATTAGAAGTCCAAAACTAAACCCCTGTCTGTATGGTTAGTGGATTTTCAGCAAAGGTGCCAAGATATTCAATGGGAAAAGAATAATCTTTCGATAAATGGTGCTGGGACAAGTAGACATCTACATGCTAAGGAATGAAATTGGGTTACTATCTCAATCTATGTACAAAATTCAGATCAACTATAACCTAAATACAAGAGCTAAGTCTATAAAACTCTTGATATTCAAGGGAAAGAAAGAAGAAAGAGTTCTAGGAGTCAAGAAAGAAGTGACAGGAAAACTTAACAGCATGGAGAGGCAAAAAGACAACAAAGATAAAATATAGAGTAGTGTTGAAATTTCAAGTTGGCTACCTTGGGGAAGGGGAGCATCATTCCACAAACACAAGTCTACTGTATATTATCTTTGCTCCTTTCTTTCTTTTTGTTTTTCTTTTTAAAAATTTTTATTAGTCCAAGATCATGCTACATAGTACTCCCCACTTATCGTGGGCAATGTCCATGCCACATCTTAATTTTCTCATCCCCTATCCTTCTCATCCTTCCCTTCTCCAACTCTTGGTCCCTTTCCCATTGACAAAGCTCTATTTCTATTTTTATCTTGCAAGTCTTTCTTTATCCCTTTTCCTTCCCCTCTCTCCAGCTCTGGATCCCCTTCCCATTTGCAAAATATTTCTCTACTTGCTAATATCTCTTTTGTTTTGATCTTTATATTTTGGGTTTCTCATAGAAGAGAAACCAGCTTGTGGGTCTGATTTACTTCATTTAGTATTATGGTCTCAAGGTATAACCATGTACCTATGAATGTCTCAAGTTTATTCTTTTTTAAAATTCCTATTGTTATTGTTACTATAGTTGTTGTTTTTAAGTGGTTTTTGCTGTATGTCAATATCCAGTCTCTCTTTGTGGTATCTCTGTGGTTTATTTTCTCCTCTCAGAGTAGTCCTGAGGATCAAGCTTACAAAAGAAAACTTCTCACCAAGAAGATGCTCACTTAAAAGTAGAAGAGATATCCACCCCAACAGATGCACAAATCTCAAAATAGAAAGATAAAAAAATATGAAAAATCAAGGCACATGACACATTCAAAGTTTCATAACTCTTCAGTAACTGGATGAAAAGATACTGAAATGGATGAAGTTCTATACAATTTGAGGCTCTGAACTCCTCGCAGTCAGACACAAGGTCTGGGTGGTGCCACACTCCAGGGTGTGCTCTGCCTAGCCACCTGATTCCTGGAGGTTCCGACCTCCAGCCACTAAGGTGGAGGGTCCAGAAACACCCTCTGGGAGTGCATCCTCACTAGCTGTGCAGAGGATCTAGTTCTACCCAGTCCAACGTTTCAACGCAATCCATCATGGGAACACCCGGCCAGTCTCACAAGACACAGAGGTACTGAGCCCAGCCCAGCCCAGAATCCCAGAGCTGCTCACCAGGGAGTGTCCAGCATAGCTGCAGGGCCTTACAGAACTTGAGCTCTGCCCATTAGAGCACAAGGCTTCATGCTCTATTGTTCAGGGGTGCAGTCACATGGCAGATCCTAGAGGTTGCGAACCAACCCAACCAAGAGAAAGGCCCTGGCACTATATGCCTGAGTCTTGCCTGGGCTTGTCCCGTGCTCCAGAGGCTCTGAACTCCTCAAGGCCAGGAGCAAAGTACAGATGGTGTCACATTCCGGGGTGTGCTCTGTCTAGTTGCTTGGGTCCGAGAGATTCCAGACTCAACCCAGCCAGGCTCAAGATCCAGTGACACACCCCAGAGCTGCATCTCTTCTAGCCACCTGGGTTGTGGGGGTTCTGAATGCTACACAGCCAGGTTCTAGAACCTGGCAACAAGCTCCAGGGGTGTGACCCTGCTAGCTACAGGGAGGATACAAACTTTGTCCAGCCTAGCATCCCAGAGCAACCCAGCAAAGTATATCAGGGGAACATGCAGCCAGCCTCACAGACCACAGAACAGAAGGGTCCAGAGCTATAATCTGGGGGTGTGCCCCAGCTAGCCAAGGGGATATTGGAGGACTGAAGCTCTACCCAACATAGTGCTCCAGTGCAATCCATTGGGAGGCTGACTGGCCAGCCACACAGGTCCCAGAAGAATATGACAAAATGAAAGACCAAGGGACAGTCTCAATCCCCCAGGCCACTGAGAACAAACCCAAGAGACACTGAAATGGAAGACACTGGGAGTCACACAACTGAACTTTCTGAAATGATAGCAAATGAAGTAAAGAAACAGCTCCATGAAGCTATAGAGAAACTCAAATCAGAAATAATCTCTCAGCTAAAAATTGAAATGACAATCATTATGAAAGAAATGCTGTGTGTATCTAAAGAAGATCAAGATAAAAAATAGAAGAACATAAGAAAATGATGGAAACTTTGAATGAACAATATAAGACACAAATAGATTGCATGAAATAGCTTCAAAGGGAAATTGAGGAAATGAAAAATTCTATGGAAAGTTGACAAAACTGCGTGAATGAAGCTGAAGATAGAATCTCAGACTTCAAAGACAGCATGAAAGCATATGATCATGAAAGAAAAGATCTCTTAAAATAACAACAAACAAAGAAACAACAATTCAACAGCTGCAAGATGATGCCAAGAGAAATAACATAAGATTAATAGGCATCAATGAAAAAGCAGGGGTCAACACGAATGACTTGCAAAGACTATTTGCAGAAATAATAACAGAAAATTTTCCAAACATGGGAAGAGAATCTGACATGCAGGTAAGTGAGGCATACAGAACCCCAATTAACCATAACCAAAATAAACCTTCACTCAGACATATAATAATTAGGGTATCAGAAATACAGCACAAGAATAAAATACTAAAATCTGTCCGAGAAAAGAAACAGATCACCTATGAAGGAAAGCCTATTGGAATCACGGCAGACTTTTCAACACAAACATTTAAGTCAAGAAGAACTTGGAGTGAAGTATTTCAAACCCTGAAAGAAAACAATTTTCAACCTAGATTGATGTATCCTGCAAAACTATCTTTAAAAATTGATGGAGAAATAAGATACTTCCATGACAAAGAACAACTGAAGAAATTCATGGCCACCAAATCAACACTACAAAGAGTACTGAAAGACACTCTAGAAAGAGACAAAGACATCTACAATCTTATGAACAACAAAAGGAAACCACTAAGCATGGCAAATAATTAAACAGAAAATGTAAAAAACCAACAACAGAAAGATATCATGACAGGGATGAGCCAGTACCTGTCAGTTATATCAATCAATGTAAATGGTCTCAACTCACCAATAAAAAGAAATAGACTGGCACAGTGGGTTAAGAAACAAAATCCAGCAATATGCTGTGCACAAGAAACACATTTAACTCAAAAGGAAACTCACAGACTAAAAATCAAAGGCTGGAAAACAAAACTCCATGCAACAGGAACCCAGAAAAAAGCAGAGGTAGCTATTATGTTTGCAGACAATGTGAACTTCAAATTAAAAATGATCAAAAGAGATAAAGAAGGTCACTACATAGTTGCTAGGGGAAAACTTCAAGAGGAAGAGATTACAATCATAAATATATATGCCAAATATGGGAGCACCTAACTATGTCAGACAATTCCTAATAGACTTGAAAAACCAAATAAACAATAATACAGTTAGAATAGGGGACCTTAACACCCCACTGACACAGAGAGACAGATCAACCAAAGAAAAAATCAGAAAAGAAATAACAGAACTGAATCAAACTTACGAACCAATGGCCCTAGTAGAGGTGTACCGAGTGTTCCACCCATCAACATCAGAATGCACATTCTTTTCAGCTGCACATGGGTCATTCTCTAAAATAGATCATACACTGGTCCACAAAACAAGCTTAAGTAAATGCAAAGGAACTGAAATAATTCCATGTATATTATCTGACCATAGAACAGTAAAATTGGAAACGAATGACAAAAAAGCCCCACAAGAACCCCATAAACACATGGATATTAAATAATACTCTCCTAAACAATCAATGAGTCACAGAAGAAATTAAACACTATCTACAATTGAATGAAAATGCACATACAAATTACTGGGACCTGTGGGACACAATGAAAGCAGTCCTCAGATGGAAATTTATAGCACTAAACCCCCACATCAGAAAAATGGAAACCTCACACATAAACAACCTAATGATGCACCTCAAACTTCTAGAAAAAGAAGAGCAAGTCAAGTCCAAAGCCCAAAGAAGGGAGGAAATTATAAAGATTAGAGCAGAAATTAATGCAATTGAAACTAAGAAAACAATACGAAGAATCAATGAATCGAAGAGTTGGTTCTTTGAAAGAGTAAATAAAATTGATAAACCCCTAGCCAACCTTATCAAGAAGAGGAAAGAAAAAACTCAGATCCATGCAATAAGAAATGAAAAGGGTGAAATCACTACAGACCCGGTGGAAATACAGAAGATCATCAACACCTACTT
>RJWM01048185.1:0-11596 GCA_004363535.1 Dasyprocta punctata | reverse complement strand
ACCTTGTCCAAGGAGACTAAATGTTTAGTACAATTCTATTTTCTTTGGTTCACCTATTGGTTCACAGCATGGATAGGAATGGGGAGGAGGGGTATGTGGAAGGCTGGTGCAGGGCCCACAAGTCCAGGCCAAGCCAGACACATACTATTAAGAAGAAGACTTTGAATTCAAGAGTTGTAAGATAGCAATTTCTAAACTAAAAGTTGCCTTTTCCTCTAGCAATTCCACACCAAGATATATAACTAAAAAAAACCAAAAACATGTCCACACAAACAATATGTTCATGAATGTTCATAGTAGCATTATTCATAATAAGCAAAATATAGATGCAACCCAGATGTCTTTTAACTGATGATAAACAAAATGTGGCATATCCTTATACTGAAATATAATTTGGCAATGAAAAGAAATAAAGTATACATGCTCATTGAACACAGATAAATCTTAAAAACGCAAAAACTCACACATTGTGTGGTTCCATTTATATGAAATGTCCAAAACTGGCAAATCCATAGGGACAATAAGTAGATCTGTAGCGGGTAGGGGCTGGGAAAGGGGAACAGGGAGTAACTGTCCGTGGGAATGGGTTTTAGGGAGGTCAGATGAGTAAATGTTTTACAACTGATTGTATTGACAGTTGCACTACTCCATGAATAGATTTTTAAAATCTGAATTGTATTCTTTAAATGACTGTTATGTGAATTCTGTATCAAAAAAGCTGGGATTTTTAAAGGTTGCTTTTCTGTCATTTCCTTACCGAATGGTTACTTAGCACAAGCTAGAGAATTAATAGAGAAGTACAGAAGATGCACAGTGGACCTCTGTTCTTCAAATGATTACTTCTGGAAACATTTCCAAACTGCCAACTAAATGGTCACCTCTAGAGCTGAGATGTTGCACAAGTACAGGGGTGTCATCCCCTTAGAAATCTAGGTGAACTGCTCCCCAGGGGTCATGCACAGCACGGCACATGTGACCATGCGTGGTAGTCTTGATGCCATTAAGAAACCAACAGGTGACATCTTCCCTGGAACTCTCCCTCCTCCCCTCACCAAGAAACACCATACGTGTGCACGTGCACACCCACACACACACACACACACACACACGCTTGACAAGAATGATTGAACTTGGTGTCACTGGACTGGAATATAGATAATGGTTGGTCAGCCAAACTCTGTGATTTATTCCCAGCAGGTATTGTCAGTATTCATGAAGATCTACAAGGAAAAGCCTCATGATCAACCCTTCGCCCTTCCTCCTCCTCCTTCAAATATTTATGAAAGAGGTTCAATCCATCATGTGGTTATAAATTGTCAATCTTGTTTATAAGAAAATAATCTCTTTCTGCATACTTCAGATGCCATTTTCAAAATTTATTAATTCCTAACCATGATCTGTTCTGACCTTTTTGAACTAACAAACAGACATACAACTTCCTGTACTTTTAAAACAGGAATAAACAGGGCATGGTGGTGCATGCCTGTAATCCCAGCACTCGAGAGGTTGAGGCAGGAGGATCACTTGGAGTTCAAGGCCAGCCTGAACTACATAGTGAGAAAAAAAACAAAAACAAACAAACAAAAAAAAAATGAAAGAAAGAAATAGGCACAGTGGGTAATGCAAATATGTATACATATTGAGCAAACACATTTGTGTTCATTTCCATCCTAACCCACAGCAGTAGAAGCTGCTGATCCTTAAGCAAAGGGCAGCACCCACTTATTTTCCTCCATATCTCAGCAAAGTTGCAAGCATCTGGTCCTATCTAAGATTTAACAACGCAAAAAAGAAAACAGAAAACAGAAAAAATTCCATTTGTGTCTAAGGAATAGGAAAGCAGAAAAATAAAAATGATCAAATTGTGACCCTATTAGGATTTATGCAAATATGACAATAAAGGACAGTCTCCCTAGAGCCATTTGTCCTGTTGTTTGTTTAGTGCCTTTTTTTCTTACATGTTGCTAGGGACTGAGCCCAGGGATCCCCACGGGCTGAGTACATACCCCACCACTGACCTACAGCCCTAGTGTCTGCTTAGTTTGATTTTTTTATTATTATAACAATGAGTCTACTAAGCAATGAACACAGTTCAAGCTCTGATCGCATTATTCTCTTCTATTCATTTTCAAATGTTATGGGAAAGAACAAAAGGGGGATACCTAAACCTTTCTAGGGACTGAAAGTAAAACACAGATCACACCCATTCTCTAAAAATATTGCCTTTTATAGTCTAATGTGAATGGATTACCTGGCCAAAACTAACCCCACCCTCCCAAATCTTTAATGCCAGAACATCTCAAATATTCACTACTCGGGTTCCTTTTTAATGTCCAAGCATCAAAGCCTCTAAAAAGATGAACAGATGTACTTTATCCATTCATAGGAGTGAGGTTTGTGAAAACATTATGAATGGTTATATCCTCAAATATTTACTTCTGAAACAAAACGTTCAAACAACTAGACACAAAACTCTTCTTTCATAACTTTTCCATCAGTTTTTCTACTTACATATATGGGAAAATGCTCAACTAGAGACTTATCTATTTTCCAACATTTCTTAGCAACATTAGCCAAAAAGAGCTCCAAATCCCTTTTCCAAGGCAGCAAATGGAGAGAGCCCAGGCCATCTGTAGGCAGCGGGTATCAGTAGGAGTGGGGCAGTGAGGCTGCAGGGAGGGGCAGGGAAGCTGACCCATGCCTCATTTCCACCTCCCTCCCAAATCCTGAGAACACACAGGGCATTGGAGTAATATGGAAAGGTGACCAGGACGTGTGCCCTATGTGATCCGAGAGGAGCCCCTGCTGTCCTGTTGCCTGACACAAACTGTGACTGCTCACATTGGGCTCCATCCATCTCCCAGCAGATCTGGGGGTTACGTCCAGGTAGGCAGAGCAGAAAGGATCAGCACAGTGGGGTTTTGCTGAAGGGCAGGCCTAATGGGCTCCGATGGGTTCCAGTACGGTCCTTCAGAAGCAAGTGAAGCAAGGGGAGGAGGGGCAGAGGCACAAAAGGGCTAGCCCAAGCCTGTTCTCACTTGTCAGGCCCACCCATCCTCTTCCAAGCCCAGACTGTCAACACAGGCTTCCCACTTTCCACTAACAGATGCTGGGGTCCCTGGGTCGCTCTGGCTCAACTGCAGCTTTGCAACCTGGGTAAAATCCCCTGTGTTAGAAAGGAGTGGAAGTCAAAGGCTGCTTCCGCTGAGCTGTGATCAACTCTCTCAAAATGTATTTTTTTATTTTTTGTTTTGTGTCACCTTTCTTTCTTTTTTTTTTTTTTTTTTTTTTTTGGTACCAGGGATGGAACTCATGACCTCATACTTGCCAGGCAGGAGCTCTGTCACTGAGCTATATCCGCGGCCCTGTGTCAACTTTCTATAGTCCCTGTTTATAATGAGCTTTAGTGTTCCCCTAATACAGAGGGAAATGCCCACCGAAGGTTATAGACAGAACAGGCGGCACCATGCACACATAGCATCCATGCTTTACCACACATTTCCATCGTATTTCTTCCCAAAACAAGTATAGGTAACTTTATAGGAAAGAAAAAATATGTGTATTACACACACACACACACACACACAAACACACATATATATATACTCATACTCATCATCAGTCATACAAACCATATATCATATACATGAGATAAAGTAGAAAAATCACAAGATAAACACTTAAAAATACAAGGTGTGATCAAAAATGGTTAATGTTTACATTTTAAAAACATTTATTACAGTAAAAGACACATTGCTACTAATCCCTTTCAAAATATTCCCCCACCCCAACTCCTTCCAATACACATATTCCATCATTCTTGCTCCTTTCTGAAGCAGTTCTGGAAGTGCTCTTTTGTGAGTCTTTAGTTGCACTGTAGTGGCTGCCTCGATGTCCTGAGTTAATTCAAAATATTTTCACTTTTGGGAAGAGCCAGAAGTTGCACAGTGCCAGATCCAGTGAATAAGGTGGATGAGGACATGCCACAGTGTCTTTACTCGACAGAGACTGCGGTAAATAATTGATCAGTGAGGGGTAAATCAACACCCATTGAATTTTTAGACTGAAAATTTTATTAAAGTAGAAGACACATTGCCATTAATCACCCTCCAAATTTTCTCCCTTGCTTTGAACACATTTATCCCATAGTTCTTGGCAATGTGTCTTTCATTGTAATAAGGGCTTTTTTTAAAAAAATTTAACGTTCACTATTTCTTTCGATCACCCCTTGTATAGTCAATGAAACTGAGCATTAAGAATGGCTTTGAGCACTAGTATCTCAGGCAAACACAGAAAGAAGATCATGTATTATATAATCCTGGGCCAAGAGGTAATGGTCTGTGTGTGTGTGTGTGTGTGTGGTGGGGTCCTCTCAATCACCACTTATCAAATTACTCCAAATCCTATTTAGTTTAGGAAATGCTCTTAATCTCTGTCTTATTTCAGCCATTAGAACTAGTTAAGATACATTTCATGAACATTCTCTTATGTCTTTAATCCTTACTTATAAAATTCACAGAAACCAGCAGCCACACACATCACAGAAATCTAGAGCCCATTCCCAGCCACTTTATCTTAATGCACAGGTCACACATGGGGGATTAAGAGATGAAAGGAGAGGACACATATCCTGATTCTTAATCTTTTGTTACATCCGGTCTACTTGAGAAAAAGGAAGATGTTTCAGCTGACAAACCAACAAAACAAAAGACACAGCAAGGGTCCAAGACAAGAAAAAAGTTTTATGGTCAGACCTTTTGACAGTCAGTAAAACTGAAAGAAGATTAAATATGTCCACAGACTTATTTTCATGTCTTTTTCTTAACCAAGTAACAGAAAAATAAAAAGACACAGCTAAAGGAGAAAAACGAGTATCTAGAACTGAATTGGATTTTGTTGCCACTAAGCTGGTTTACAAGAAATGCAGTAATCTGATGCTCTGAGGCCAAGTCCAATAATGAGTGGATCTGCATTTAGAAGACTATAGAAAACATATCCCAAGCCAGGCCTCACATCTTTAGTGGAAGGCGTAGAGCTGAAGCAAATGTCTTTGGGGGAAAAGCACAAGAGATCTTCTCTCCTTGTACATGCAACACACAAGCTTTCTAAACTAATTAAGTAATGGACTGTTTCAAAACAAAGAGCTTTCAAATCATTCTAAAAGAAAACTGCTGCCTCCAGATTCAAATCTCATAGTCCCTACCATAAGCTCACTATCCCCACCTGTAGTTCTCAGTGCCTGGCCATATGCCGATACCTCACTGGCAGAGATGCCCTAAGGTTATGTAGCATGGCCCTGTGGTTCACCGGGATGAAATGAAGCAAAACAAAACAAAAAAGAAAGGAAACAAAAGAAATAACACACTAATGCAGAGGACCATTTCCAGTGATTTCTACAATGAGATTTGAATGGTACTCTTTTGCATTGATTACACAACATGAATTCTATGTGATATTGTAGAAAACAAAAGGAGGATTCTCTACTGAACGTTTTCTCATTTGCTGTAATTTTTTCCTTCACTGTAGAATGTTAAGTTAATGAGAGCTGGTGAGAATGATACATTTGAATTTAACAAATTTAAGTAAATCTGTCCTTCTGAAGCACTGTTGAGAAAGTTAAGTACTATGACTAAGCACAAGTGATCAGCTTTGGGTTCTATTATGTTTTATTTCAGCTTCTAGTTTGCCATTCAAAAAGCTGACCTTTGCTTTATAAGCTTTCAAATGTTCTATAAGGCTCTATTTAAAGATGGGAAATGTGGGAAACATTTTATATATTTTTTGCATTTAATATTCTATTGTATAATACATTTATTAGAGATTTCAAGTACTAACTTGACCCATTTCTAAAAATTCTACAACTAGTTAACTCTTCTACCAACTAAGGTAGAAATTCACTATGGTAAAAGAGTTTTAAAAATCCTTGTCTCTTCGGGAGGCTGAGGTAGGCGGAGCGTTGTGGGTTCGAGGCCGGCTTGGGCTACAACGCGAGCGCAAGGCCGGCCTGAGCTACATAGTGCGACCCTGCCTCAAAAAACCAGGGCCGGGAGTTTGGCTCAGTGCCTTAAGCGCCTGCCCTGGCAGGCACGAGGTTGTGAGTTCAATCGCCGGTGCCGCCAAAAAAAAAAAAAAAAAAAAAAAAAAAAATCCTTGTCTCTGATCCAGGAATCTTGTGTCTCCTGTCTGCATCCATGAAAGTGTGGCAAGAGTCTTAGTCTGTTTTGTATTACTAAAAAAGAACCCCACAGACTCGGTGCTTCATAAAGAAAATAAATCTATTTCTTATAGTGCTGGGGGCTGGGAAGCCCAAGGTAAGAGGGGCCACATCCAGCAAGGAAATTTGTGTCATGTCATCTCATGATAGAAAGAAGGACAAGAGAGCAAGAAGAGACAAAACTAGCTTTTATAACAAGCCCACTCTTGATAACGAATGCATTCACACAATAAAGACATGAATCCATTCATGATGACAGAACCTTGGTGACCTAATCACTTCTTACTAGACTCCTATCCTGACACTGTTCCCTTGGTGATTAAATTGCCAACATATGAGCTTTGAAGGCCACAGTCAAATGATAACAACAGGTTAACCTGTTAGCTTAGCAGCAGGGTAAATTCTAAAGTCTTTCACAGTTCCTGACAACCATCATTGAATTATGCTAATATAGTGTCCTGTTGAAATGTGGATGGATGCAGAATATGTTTTCCCTTTTCTGTTCTCCAAATCAGGAATATAGATGACTGGACATCATCAAAATCTCACTTTTATTTTGTAATTTTATCTATCATTTCTTGCCTATGCAATAAGAAGATACACATATAATTTGTCTTAGTCACTTTGCTTGTCAATGGGATGAAATACTTGACTCACATAAAAGAGGTTTATTTTGGCTCATGTTTTAGAAGCTTCAAGCCTAGTGTGGTCAGTGGCTCAGTGGAAGGGACTGGCACAAAGGAAAGCTGCTCCAGTGGTGGCAGCCATAAAGCAGAGAGCCAAGAAGGGAGCCTGGGGGAGCAACATACCCTTCCAGGTCACACGCCCAGTGACCTGCCTCTTCTGAGCACTCTAGCATGCTAATGCTAGCACACCCATGATTCAATCACCTTTCAAAAGCCCCACTTATGAGTATATGAGGCTTTGGGGGGGGGACATCTACATATAAACCATAACAATGCTTTGTATTATTATGACAGCATGTATAATTCAAAAGTAGCAAGGTTTATTCAGGAATATACCCCATACCTTTTTTTTTTAACTATATTATAATTAAAGGTTTTTATTGTAGATAAAATGTATACAATGAAAGTACATACAATATAAATGCACAAGATAGGAACTGCAGGCCAGGTGTGGTAATGCACACATGTAATCTTATCACTTTGGGAGGCTTGAGGTAGGAGAATCATGAGTTCAAGCCCAGTTGGGCAACTTAGTGACTTATCAAGACTTCATCCTAAAATAAATAGAAAATAAAAAAGGACGGGGGATGTAGCTCAGTGCAAAGGCCCTAGGTTCAATGCCCAGTGTGGAAAAACAAAACAAAAAGTGGATGTCCTTGGCAAATTTGGGGGCCAGTTTTTAACAACAGTATGGTCAAGAACTCACCATTAACATCAACCCCTTCTGTTTATGTCCTTACTGACAGCAGCCCCGATTGAGGAGTACTGGTCTCATGTGTGGAACACAGGAGTGACCACATTAGGTGAATTAAATTCTGCCTGAAATGTGCAGTGCTCAATTGCCCATGGTTGGCTTGGTGGCTCTGACAAAATAATGAATCCAGCCTGCGCCTAGAGAACACATCCTTGGCAAAGGCTCCTGGGCATTTTCAGCACATTAGGTAAGTGGGGATATGTTTTCCAAGACCTTCGTTAGCAGTGGAAGTAGGCACAGTCTATTAGGCCATGTAATTATCCTTTCATAGCCAGGTCAATCCCATTCCAGGGACTGTTCTATAAAATTTGGCAATGCAATTGCAGTGTTCAGCTCTACAAAAAAGTAACTATCAAGAAGGGCGCTTTAAAACATTTAAGTTAGTCTTGTATCGTAGTCTTATACCATATTCATCGTTGTATTTTGCTTAGTAATCATTTTGCATTCAAAAGTATTCCTCTAATTTGATGTTAATTTTTTGTATTAATTTTATTTTAGCTCCAACAGCAGCTTGCTCCTACTTGCTATATTTAAAAGGCTGTTCCACAGGGTAGAATGTACAACATTTTTTTTTTTTGATGGTACTGGGGATTAAACCTAGGACTTTTGCACTGAGCTACATCCCAGCACCACCCCCGCCCTTTAAAAGTTTGAGACAGAGTCTATTAAATCACTAAGTTGCCCAGGCTAGGTTCAAATTTGTGATCCTCCTGCCTCAGCTGCAGAAAGTGAACATTTTTTCTTTTTTTAAAAATTAATTTATATTGGTACATGTTTGCCACACATAATGATGGCATTCATCATAGGGAATTTGTACCTGTACATAATATATGTTAATTTTTTTTTCCCACTCCCTTTCCCTCCCTTCAAATCCCACTTCCATTTATAAAAGCTTGGTTTCCATTTTTTCCTTCCCTTCCCCAAACCCCACCTTCATTTTCTCTCTTAAGAACCAGATTTCAAATGTCTAGAGCTTTGTGGTTTTCAAAGTACTTTCACACAAAAACTCACCTGATGTGACAGAAATCCTGTGGGGGGGACAAAGAGTCACAGGACGAGGTATGTGTGTGTGTGTGTGTGTGGGTGTGTGTGTGTGATCTTTGCTTTAATTATCATAATAGTCATAAAGTAATCGATTTTAAAATGAAAAATTAGGACCAGGGATTTAGCTCAATGTCACAAAGACCTACCCGGCAAGTGTGAGGTTGTGAGTTCAATCCCTGGTACCAAATAAATAAATAAATAAATGAAATGAAAAATTACGTATATGTGATCACTACTAGATGCCTATGACAATTAACTGATAGTGTCAATTTGAGTAAGAAATGCCCAACTAAGTTGGATCAGCATAGTTCTGGGTGTGGCTGAAGAGATTTACTGAAGACTGAAAACCTACCCTGGGTATGAATGACAGGCTTTGGAATAAAAGGGAAATGAAGAAGGGAGCCTCACTTCTATTTCTTTGGAAGAGCTCCAGTCTTCACCTTTACCTTGGATGTTGTCTCTTAGCTTCTAGAACAGACCCTTCAACTTTTGGGGCAGATCTTTCAGCCTTCCATTGCAGATCCTTTGGCCTCCAATACAGAATTGCAATATGGACACTTCAGTGAGCTCCAGGCCTTCCACTGCATCCTTCAGCTCTCCAGCATGTAGACAGACTTTTTGCACTCTTCCACACCAGACTCTGTGGGTTGCTATTGTAAATTCATCTTGTAAATTCTTACATATTTAGATATTTTGCATTAAATCTGTTTCTCCAATAAACACTGACTAACACAAAACTCTAAGGGGAAATTATGAAAATCCTACTCCAGAGAAGAAATTCTACAATTTGTTTGCTTTTTTCCCCAAGAACTCTGCAGTGGATGTCTTTGTGTATTCACCACTGTGAACATGAGTGACTATTTCTATAAGTTCGAATCCTAGAATTGGTAATACTGAGTTAAAGAGAATTTGAATTTGCAATTAAAACATGTTGCCAAACTACTCTCTGCAAATGTTGTACCAATTTATATTTTCACCAGCAGTATGTAGAATGTCCCCTGTATGTGGAATGTTTCCTGTTTCCCCACTTTTGCCAAATCATGGCTAAGAAGATAAGTAAAAATTAATCCTAGCTTTTCTGATGAGACCCCGTTACTCTGCCTTGTAGTTGACAGCACACCTTCCTGGGGGACTGTGCATTGTCTTCTAAGATGTTAGCTGGGTCTGGTTCTCACTAGACTGCTTGTCACTTTGTGTCATCTTATGTGAATTCAAACGGAATCCGCTGCCTGTTTTTCCTTAATGTTCCACCTCCTAGACTAATGGAGTCAGCCCATATCAAGCACAAAATTCTTATTGTCATTTTCAAAGTCAGGTTTTGGGAAACCATATTATCCCCTTGAAAGTCAGCCTTACAACCAACTCATTGTCAGAATTCTGAACCTAACATCCTCTAGCCAGGCAACTAAAGGTTCAGAATGCCTCAAAGACAATCAACTACTCAAATTATGACCAGGTTTATGAAAGGTGGGACTACATATCTTCATTTCAAGTCTTTCCCTTTCACCTCATCAAGTTCCTTGAAGATCACCCATTGCCATTCCAGTGACTGCATCTCTAAGACCACTCCAATCCTTGTCAGGACTGGCACATTCTGGTCAGTACATAGAGGGAGACTCCAAAAATCTGGTCTTTATTGGCTCCAGACTGGACCTGTTTATCTGGCTGTCCCAAGTGTTAGTCTGTTTTCTTCTTTATAGTTCTGTGATCATTCTTCCTTCACAGATTAAAGTCAGAGGGGCCAGAGTTTAGATCCCAAAGGGAGCATTAACACACCATTTGAATATCAGAGATCACAAGTTTTTCAACTTACTTAACTTCTCTAAATTCTATTTCACTGACAAAATTGAGATAACAACCTTTCTGGGTTCAGGGCGGGCCAAGATAATACACAGAAAAACACATCCAGCACAAGGGTTCATACATAGCATAAATGCAACAAATACTAGTTTCCTTCTATTCCTTGTGTAGAGAAGCATAATACTATCTTATTAGTATCTTAGTTTCTCTTAAGCTTACATGATCATTGAGTTCTCAGCCCCAAACTTAGGGCTGTTCCTTATCTCTTATTATTGCCATAATGTAAAATTAAACAAATACAAGAATTCTTTTATTGACTTTAGGATCTGGTTTTTGCCAGTTAGTTTTTTTCAAGGGGATTCTGCTGATTTAGTGCTTAGACTTGTTACTATGACAAGGTGAATGTTTTAAATTCTTCTGTGATTAAATGCATTATTATTGCTGAATGAAAGGCTAAAGCATCCAGAAACAGCAGGATCCCTAGTTCTGTATTAGGTTAAAAAAAAATGTCTTAGAGTCGGCAGTGACTCTGTGCCCAAAGCTTACAGACATGGCTTTTAATCCCTGCTGTATCAAACCATCATACACTAGTTTCTGTAACCCAAATCTCTCTCTCTAATAACCATCAATTATACTGTCTTAAAAATTTACAGAGCAAGCTAGAACATAAAAAAGGAAGAAAATGCCAGAGCAGGTGCTGTGGGAAGACAGAAAAACAACTTTGCTCTCTGTTTATCTGATTAGGCTGTGATAATGCCCACTACAGAGCTGTCTATCACTGTGTGGCTTAGGTCAGACAGGGGCCTGACCCCAATGCCTAGGCGAGAAAGGGCAAACAATGCCAAATTCAATTTTAACTGACCCTTGAAAGGAAAAGAAAAATATTTTCCAAGAAGCCTGTTGAGGGGACCACACAAACCCACATTTTTCGTTTTTGACACATTAGCACTTTATTATATAATGTAGGAAGCAAAAAGAGTAATGTAAAGACCATAGAGATTAACAAATGTGTAAGTACTGTCTAGGTTCTTGGTTTCTGTTCCTAATCTAGGCATTTAAGCTCTTTTCTGGATCCACTTAAAAAATTTATATTCAGGG
>RJWM01048184.1:0-11591 GCA_004363535.1 Dasyprocta punctata | reverse complement strand
CCTGGTTTTTTGAGGCAGGGTCGCACTATGTAGCTTAGGCTGGCCTTGCGCTCGCGTTGTAGCCCAAGCCGGCCTCGAACTCACAACGCTCCGCCTACCTCAGCCTCCCGAGGGATTTTGTGTGTCTTAAATAATCAATTACTATGTATGCTCTGAAGTGTTAACCATAATGAAAAAGAGTTCATAATTCAGAATATCGACTAAAATGTGAATATAAGTCATATTACGGTATTCATGAAATCAGATCATTTCAAGCAGAACTTGAGAGTACAATGTCAGGGAGTCAACTGTCTTCTAAAGTAACCTTAATGAGGGTCCTTTTATTTGATCCATCTCTGTTTCATGCATCTCAGTAATTAATAATTACATTTACTCCAGGCCTACAAAAAGTCCCATTTTTTTTCTGGTGAGAATGCCATGGGCTGTTTATAGTTATTCCTCAGATTTGACATGTACAATTATGTACTAAAAAATCTTAAGACCAACTCATACAGAATTCCTTTCTGTCTGTGAGTGGCTCAGCATATTTTTACTGTAATAATTTGTTGCTAAGTAAAATATACCAGACAGCCTAAATTGATTTGAGCAGAATTCATATGTTGATACATATGAAGTGAGAAGCACAGCATATATTTCTGCCATATTCCAGTTCTGGAAGATCATTTATTAGGATAAAGTCTTAAAACAACAGTGAGGAATTATGCACCATAAAATGACCATATTTTTCCACATTCTGTTTTATAGAATCACTATCAACATTTTAAAAAATTTATTTTGAAAACAAAAAAGAATAAAAATGATGATACAGAATTTTGAAACAAAATAATAGGAGATTAACAGTGGTTAATATATTGTATGTTGTTTTCCAAGTAGTTGTTCAGAGTATAAGATATCAGCATGAAAAAAAAAAAAAGATCAATCTAAAAATGAAAGCACAAACTGTTCTTTTTGATGAACTAAGCGAGATTAGTAGTATAATTATATATCTTGTATATATATAGATACAGATATACAAAATATATACAAGATATAACTATATATCTATATCTACATGAACATATATACAGACATATAATCCTTAAAAATCATTACCAACTTTGATATCATCACAAATTTCTTTTTGATCTTTTTTTTTTTTTTGAGACAATGTTCTGGCTGGCCATGAACTCACTTTGTAGCACAAACTGTCCTCAAACTCCCAATGATCCTCCTGCTTCAGGTTCCCAAATGCTAGAATTAGATGTGTACAACACCATGCCAGCTACGAAATTGATTTTAAGGGCACAGATATTATTCTAATGGTTAAAATTTATTCATTGTATGAAAAAGGGTTTTCAGACACGTGACATTGCTCTCTAAAATGTTTCAAACTTCAACATTTAACTTCAGCTATTACGGAATTCTGTCCACACTTCAGAAAATGTTGTGATAAAAATTTGAAAATAACATGCTCCCACTTTCAAATTTCTCAGAGTATATTTTGAGGAGCAATGTTTGTGTATTACAAATACAGCTGGACAAGATTGTAATAATTGCCACTATAGAAAGTCTGAGATACCCAACTTAATAAATGTAATATTGAAATTTATTAATGACATTACCAGCACAAAAGATATTCAGATATTCAATAAAGTGGCCAATGATTCTTCATTTTTCCCTGCCCTTCATTTGTAGGTATTATTTTCTGTTCTACATTTTTTCTCTCTCGCTTCATGCTCCTAACTTCCATTTTATTTTATCTTATTTTATTTTATTTATTTTTTGGTACTGGGAATTGAACTCACAACCTCATGCCTGCCAGTCAGGCACTTAGGCCACTGGGCTAAATCCCTGGCCTAACTTTCACTTTCTTCCTATCATATTTCTCTTTTCTAGCTTTTAAAAATTTACTACATCTCATTTCCTTTCTTAATTTTTCATCTTATTCTAATTTATTTGTTAAATATATAATAAAATAGTCAGTTCTTTAAATTTGCTAAGTTTATATAAGAATAATATTAATAGGACATATAACAAAATAAGAAAGTAAAATTTGGGGGCTCACTAAGCATCAGACATGGCAATAAATACTGATTTCAGTCTCAGACAGTAGTAGAGACGATGGTCCATATTTTTCAGATGAAGAAACTGAAACACATTAGTACATGTAAAATGTGTGGTTCTCAGCACAGTCCTACAGACTGCTACTCTTGAAGTCTAAAATGTAAAGTAATACAAATCTGCTCACACTTTAGTTGTCCTTACCTAGGCAGACACTATCATCAGCCACAATCTTTGAAACAGAGTAGTATTTAGGAGTAATGGATGAAGCCAATTTTACCCCTGATGTGAATACTGGCTGTACCACCTATACAGTGTAGGCCAAAGTACAGACGTTGAGAAGGTAAGCACCTTTCCGTTGGTGTTCCTCTGTACAGTGATATAATAATAAAATGTACTCCAGAAGCTTGTTACAAAGATTTAATGTAAGTGTTTTATATGGGAAAAGCACATACAATATACATATTAAGGTGGTGTGCTGTTAAATGTTTAACGACTGTTTTTAGGAGTACAGCAAGGGGGACTTTGATTTGTAACGTTTTGATGATTTCTGTGGTATAAATATTGCCACAATGGTCAGTCTGAAACTCCAGTGTATTGTTACTAAATGTGGTATTCAAAAGAATAGCACAGTAACACTTAGAATATAGTTTCTTTCTATAGATACAACAGACTTAAAAATACCCTTGAGGTTAGCTTTTATTAAAATAAAATAAAATAATTAAGTGCAATCAATTTTGGTAATTGTATACTCATGTTAACTACCTATTATTTAATTATGTATAATAACAAATCAATAATTTATATTATTTTATCCATAATTTAATTAAATCATACAATATAATCTGATGTTATGATCTTTAATTTTATACATTATTCATATTTAATAACTGCATCACATTATTACTAAATATATAGCAAGTATGTCTTACAAAGTTATATAAGTCAAGTTCAATATACAAGTGAGATCACATGTATTTTTTAATAAAATTAGACAAATAATAAACAAATACAAGTGTAGATTCAGAATGATTACCAATAGAGTTAGCATTGAATTTTTTTGGTCCTGTCCTTTGGAGTTATCAGTCACTTACCTAAATTACTTAACATAAAACAGAGAAAGCTAAAAGACAACAATAATAGAAATTTGGCAAATATTACAATGCTGCTTTGTGAATCTATATTTGAATCTATATTTTTTATATAAAATAATGTGCTTTGTATTTTTTTTACCTAACTCTAACTTCTTCAAGAAATAAGAATGAAGACAGATGCAAGGGTTACTTTCTAAAATGCCATATTACTGATATGATACAAATATTAAATAAGTGACTATCCTGTTAAAATCCTCAGTCACAACTATAGTCAGTGATTTTTAAATAAAAGCAGGTTAAATTGACCCATGGATTTTCAAAAAGGAGAAAATTATTTTGAAGATAATTAGAAGAGAACAGAAATTTCATGGCCAAGGTATATTGTCTTCCGAAGTTTAATATCATTTAAAAGAAAAAAATTTCTATTTCACCAAGCTGTTGTATTTTGTTTCTGGTCTATAGCATTTTACTTAAAAAGAAATGTGTCCTGCCTCAAATGAGGCTAAATAAGCAGTTTTTTTTTTTTCCAACATCTTTGTCAATTTTCCAACTTTTTCCCCAAGTCCTCTATATAATCACAAGCTGGATTGCCAGAGAAGTTAGCTCCCAGATAGGACATAGCATGCACTATGTTTATATTAAAAATAACTTGGAATCAATCCTAGGAATAGAAGGATTCACTAAAAATGGGTAGAGGAAAAGGTCAGCTGTGAGGCCAATGTAATTGAATCTATGGCCAATAACATAGCAAGCTTCAAATGCAGAAAGATACTCCACGAGTTGGTTGAAATGGATCAAAGTGGACAATGAATTATTTCCATTTCTTGGTTTTTAGATGATCTGTGTCCTTGGTAAAGTGGCTCCCATAAAGAGGTTGATTGCTAAAAGATTTTAACAGAGTTCCACACAATGGGGGGTCCATCAATAAAAGGGACCATGGTACATCACACAACAGAGTCTACCACAGAGGGATTATTAGCTATCAAGGGACCAACTTTCCTATTCACGGCCAAATCTGTTTTCTTGTCTTCCTGCAACAGTGTGTGTGTCTCCTCTGCCCTTTTGTTTCATCATTCTTCTTGTTTTTCATTTTTTACTTTTTTCTAACTTTTCCTTACCTCATTTTATGAATAAATATTAAGGTCAAGATGTGTGCGTGATTTATGTGATCTTCTCAGAGATTTTAAAACATCAGTGCAATAAAGTGTATTGTATCTTCAAAGGTAATTGCAATTGCAAAACATTGCATTTTATCCCATGAAAAGGTAATTTGTTAAATATCTAGCAATGATATCTATATGCTTTACTTGCAAAAACTTTATATAAACTGTATATACCAAATCAAGAATGAGAAAAATAGTACTTTCAAGCCAAATTTCATTGACTTTATCATTGTGAAATATGGCTATGACATTTCATGTAACATTGTTAATAAATACCTATATATACTCATTATGTCGTACTAACTATACATATCCAATATTGTCAGGTAGTTTTAATTCTAAATTATTTTAAGGAAAAAGAATGCATTTATGTATCTTCTTTGACTATAAAAACTTCTAGAATAGTACTGGACAAGTAGGAACACTTAAGGAAATTTTCTATTAAACTTATTAAATTTCTGTTAGTCCTATAAAGGGAAACATAACTGAGACCCTGTATGTTCTCATGAATGGACTTCCAAGTAGCAAAACCCTTAGGAGGGATTTTCTGATTGTTTTCTTAACAGTCAGTGCAACTCAGAAAAGATCACCCACTGGGCCACCTTCAGAGAATTTCAGAGGGATAGAGTATTTCTCAAAGACAAAGTGTCAAGATGCATTTCATATATATTAGTGAGAATCTTTTGGGAAGAAATAGACTTGTATTCCGCTGATTGCTGCAATGACAGCAGTGGCTTACAGTGCCAGCGGGGGTTAAATGTCACTTTCCCCTGGGAAGTATCCTCGGTGTATTTCAATATGCAGCACATCCTCAACTGGGAAGGTTTTAGGAAGATGACAGTGCTCGGAAATATGCTCACTTTCCTGCCCTTCTTTAGCACAGGCTAAATTCTGACAAAAGAAGAAAGAAAACCAAGAAAAAAGAAACGTTTTAACAATTGTTTCAGATCCAGAGCTGAAAGTATCTACTACTCCCATTATTTTCTGAGAAATTTGGTATATAGACAATTGGAGTCCTTAAATGGGAAGAAATTTGAACAAAAATGGTTTCAATTATTAAAATGGAATATTAAGAAATTTTTATTATGAAGGAAAGCTACTATCTTTTAAAAATGATTCTTTTTCTGAATTCCCTAGATCCTTAAAACATCTTTATATGTATTGATACTTATTTCATGTGATTGTTTATCTTCTCATAAAAATCTTTAATATCTTTCAGAAGTATTGAAATTAAAAAAATATGCAAAAGATAAACTCTTGCCTGGTTCCACTTCTACTTTTTGAAATGTATTTAAAAGTGGATTTGTACTTGCAAAGCTTTTTTTGAGGCTTCTTTAAGCCTTAAATGTTCCAGAAAAAGAATGAAACAAAGTAAAAAAGTAACATTAAAATACTTTCTAAGTTGAAGGTTGCTATTTCAAATGTAATTTAATATGATAAACATGCATTTATATTGCAACACTTTTCTCTTTTTTATTGACCTTAAATTAGTATCTTTGAGAAACCTTGGTTGAGAATAATACATTTTTGTTTAAATGCATCATGCCTAATACATTTTGCTAGTCATTTACATTCAAAAAGAATTGTTCTCTTGTGGGAGAAATTGTAATTCACATGATAAATTTTTAGATTTCTTGTTTATATAGCAACTAAGTTTTGCATAGTTTGTCAATATAATCCATCACATACTGATATGCAAGAAATAATGTTTCAATATACAGCAAAAAATCATGTGTTTGTTCAACTCGATTATACAAGACACCTAAGCTCCATAGGGAAGTGTTTTTCAGTATCAGCTTGATACTTTGCCATTTATTTCTGAATTTAAAGAAGATTTTATAGTCGTTAAGAAATAAATATTATGCAGGTTTTTATTTTTTTCTTTTTAATTCACTAGATGGTTGATCAAACTCCTTTCAAATGTACAAACCAGTCAGGGACTCAGGATATTCAAATAGCGGAGAAGATTCATTTTGTTTTGGCAAATTACGAAAAGACAGAAAGAGCAACAAAGACAATTTAATTATGACTAATACTCTTCAAAGGAAAACTAGAGAGACTTAAAACATAAATGTACATTCCTTTTTGCTTGTGGGTAAATTTGCCACAAGTAAATAGTCTGAAAGGTATATCGCAATGACTAAAGTAAGGGCATTCAACATTAGAATTACGTTTTGTAGACTAGATAATTTAGCAAACATAAATTTGGGGAAACCCTACAGGTAGTTTGGAGTTAAAGTTTAAATGTTTTGATTTGTTGGAGGTAAACAAAATAATTTCAATATCTCTTCAAATGCTCTGCATCTAAAGATCCTGTAAATAATTCAGTGAATGATCTATTAAGCTTTTGCCAAATATCAAAAGCTGTTTTTAGATATTGAACAGTTTTGCTTCTTGGTTTTAAATAACACAATCTACTTTAATTATTATGTATACAAAAATGTATGTAAAAAGGTTATGAAATTACTTACAAAAATTCTGTAAGAGCCAAAAGGTCAGGTATAGAAAGTATAAAACAATAGTAACAACAGCAATAGTAATAATAATATATCACAAATAATAAATTCTGAAAAAGGCTTCAAATGATGATACTGAATTCAGTTTTAAGTAAACTACACCTAAACAAATTTATGCACAATAGCCATATTTGTGTTTATGATGACTGTTCTGGATTAAACTAAAAAATGGAGATCTGTTTATGAAAATATCACAGATTGATTAAACATAGATTTCAGGTGAAAATCATGTGCAACTTGAAAACAAATAAATTATCTGTACACTGGTCTCATGATGTTAGATATACAAGTCTTTTTTAAATAGAAATAATAATGCCATTTGATAAGCCTTAAAATTTCCTTTGGTAATCATAATTACATTAATCACCACAGACCATTTGTTCTAGATTGCTCAGGTAATCTACTAGGAGTCTATTAATCCACTTAGAACAATGAGCAAGATTAATTGTCATAGATATATTAATGAAGCCTCATATCTAGCTGGCATTCAGTAAACATTTGTTATCAAAATGAATGAATGAACGAAATGAAACTACAGATTTAAGATTAATACAATTAAAAGGAAAAATAAGGGAAAATTATAGAAACAAAAGAGAATTTTGTTTTGCATCAGAGATTTTAGTGATAAATGTTGACAATTTACAAAAGATTACATTAATGAGTATCAAGCAATTAGATGAATTTTTCTTGTTGTGTTCTGTTATTTTTTATTTTGTTTTCAGCTCGTAAAGGCATTTAGGTATAGTTAGATCTGTATACTTTTGTCTAATAGGAAAATGTTTAGAATGCACTTTTGGAGGACAGATGTGGTGGCACACATTTGCAATCCCAGCACTCAGGAGGCTGAGGCAAAAGGTTCACTGTGAGTTTGAGCTCAGTCTGAATTCCACAGTTAAACTTTGTCTCAAAAAGATAAAAAAAAAAAAAAAGTGCTTTTGGGTAACCTATAAAACTTTCTCTACTATTAAATCCCCCCCCAAATGATAGCCTAAATATAACCCAAATTATATAATGTAAAATTATTCATGTTATCACACATTTAAAAAGTCACAGTAAGCCAGGAGTGGTGCTGCACACCTTGAATCCCAGCACTCGGGAGGCTGAGGCAGGAGGATCATTGTGAGTTCAAGACAAGCCTGGGCTACAAAGTGAGTTCAAGGCCAGCCTTAACTGCATAGTGAGAACCTGTATCAAGAAATAAGACTGGGGATTTAGCTCAGTGGCCCAAGCACCTGTCTGGCTGACATGAGGTTGTGAGTTGGATCCCTGGTACCAAACATAAATAAATAAATAAATGAATAAATAAAATAAATAAAATAAAAATTAAAAAAAATAAAAAGTTACAGTAATTCTGTAAAGTGAAAGAAGTCAGTTATCCTGTAGAGTGAAAGGAAAGAAGACAGTGTGAGTCAAAATTCTTCTTGTTGCTAGTGAGATAAATCCAGTTCAAAATAGATTAAGTTGAAAGGGACATGGACAGATACCAGTTTACCAGCTTGTTCTTGTCTTCATAACAAATGTACCCACTTGCTCAAATAATTTGTCAAAGAAACTATTCCTTGTGTTAATCAACCCGACTTTCTTTAAGGTCAACTTTATGTTCAAGGATTAAGTTTTATGTTTGGGCAAAAAGATCTGTGGCACTGCCAGGTGAATATGTTCACACTTCATTGTTTCAAGGAAAAGACAAGCCATGTTCTTGCCCAATTTTTGTGAGTCCATGATCCAGGTAGGAATAGAAAAAATGTTTCTCTTTACTTTGGAAATAAAGAAACCTTACCTTGGAAAACTAGACCTATTAAATAATTTAATAATCCCCTTGGGTATATAGAATAAATTTCAATAGAAATTTTTTAGTGAAAGTTATAAAACTTAATGGTTAATTTAATGCAAGTGACTTGGTTCAGGACACTCTTCTTTTCTGGGTATTCACCTGGTCCTGGACCACTGTAATGCTCTAACTTGTTATATCATGAATTGGGAGACAGAATTTCATCTCTGATATCCCCAAAACTCTCAGGAAATGAGGTAAGAAGAATTTTCAAGAACTGGGAACATTTGACAAATTTGAAACATCATTAAAAATTTCACAATCTGTGCTGGCGTAGTACAGCATATGCTCAATGTGCCCAATGCTGTAGGTTCAAACTTCAGCATAGAAAGAAAGAAGAAAGAAGGAAAGAAGGAAAGAAAGAAAAAAGAAAAAGAAAGAAAGAAAGAAAGAGAGAGAGAGAGAAAAAGAAAGAAAGAGAAAAAAGAGAAAAGAAGGGAGAAAGAGAAAAGAGAAAGAAAAAATAAAAGAGGATGGATGAAAGGAAGAAAGGAAGAAAAAATAGAAAATTAACCCCTGTATTGAGCAAATAAACTAAGATTTTCCAATTTTAATGGAAAATAGGTGAAAGAAATAACAAAGAATTAAGAAACAAAAAAATAGAAATTCAGGTTGGTCTGTAACTATACATAATATCCAGAATGTGAAATCAAACTATTGATAATCTGTAGTATATTTAAAATGTCTTATTTGATTTAATTTCTACTTTATGCAAGGGTACAGTAGATTTTACTAAGTATGTGCAAACTTTGAAAACATCTTTGCAAACATTTAATGTTATCTTTAATGGTACTCTGGGCCCCAGAGTCCGTACTCTCAGTTTAAACATGAGCATGCGCACATACATCATGTATGCAGTCTCATTTTTATTTTATCTTTTGTGTTCTCATTTATAGATCATCTACATATCAGTTACATAATTAAAATAACACTTCTGTGTAGTTTGAAAACTGAAATAGAAGAGGAAGATAAAATTCATTCCACACCTTTGGTATGAACTATTACTGGACACTTTGCATTATTTATGTGAATAAAATATAGTATGCATTTATCACATATCAATAAGATGCATGAAAGAAATACTAAAGGTAAGACCCCTTCTCTTAAAGAGTGTAAATACCAGAGGTCTTAGTAATCCCTCTACAAAACAGAGTGATAGACAAAGAAAGGAAGTTGTAGATCAGTCAAGTGTATAGGCGGTCTCGTAAAAAGAGCCACGACGCACAAAATATTCAGAAATAAGGTCTCCAGCTATGGGAAACAAAAGGATAAAAAGGAACAAAATCAATGTGTGAGAGACTCACAAAGGACATTAAGTGAGATGTGAAGTATGGAGCAAAGTAGACGGTTAAGAGAGGCTAGCTGGGACCAGTCATGTTGGTCATGCTGTATTTTATAAACAAGGCTAAAGGATTTGTCTTGCCCAGTCTAATGGATGTGTGGCCATTAGAGAACTAAAATATGGGGAAATGGTTACCAGACAGTATCGTGTCCATTATATTACAGACAGAAAAATTTAAACCTCAAAAGTACCTACAGTGAAAACCTTCAGTGCCTGATAGGGGATTGGGATAAGATTTTAATACTTAAAACGCTCTTCATCATTACACTAGAGTGACTTTCATTATAATCGCTAATTCATTTCTTTCAAAGAGTCTTATTATTTGGAAGAGAAAAGAAGAAAACAAGTGAGGAAGAAAGTCAGTCTAATTCCCATGAAAGATTTAAAAAGATTCTTCACCTGCATTCATATTTAATCTGAATTCCTTCTTTTTTATGATAATGTTATTTCATTATTTTTAAGACTTGTGATATTTAACTAATTGTGTCACTTGAGTAAGAAACGCCCAACTAAATTGGATCTGGATAGTTCTGGATGTGGCTGAAGGGGTTTACTGAAGACAGAAGACTCAACCTGGGTGTGAGTGACAGCAACCAATAAGCTTACCACCTGAATGGAAGAAAAGGGAAAGGAAGAAGGAAGCCTTGCTTCAGTTTCTTCAGAGAAACTCCAGTCTTCCTAGTCACTTTCTATGTGGCCTCCTGGCTTCCACTGCAGACTCTTCTACCTCCAGCACAGACCCTTTGGCTTCCTGATACAGACTTGCATGGGACTTACAGGGAGCTCCAGGCCTTTGACTGGACCCTTCAGATCTGCACACAGCAGACCTTTCACACTTTTTCACACCTGACTCTGAGGGCGGCCACTACCAGCCAATCTTGTAAAATCTTACATATTTGTATATCTTGCATTAAATCTGTTTTCTCTAATAAGCACTGACTGATACACGATTGAATATCAAAATTACTCTATGGTTTTATTTTGCTGTTTTTGAAAACTAAGCTGTTTTAAAATATATCCCATACTCAGTGGAACAGTATGAATAATTGGCTTCAAATTATGATTGAGACTTTTGCTATCTTTGTTATTAGATTTTTGATCAACACATTTAGCAACTGTTGACCCTTTACTCATTGTTCTCGAAGTAGCAATTAAAGAGATTGACCTGAATTACTATTTTTATACCTTTTACAAACTAATTCTGCCATAAGGAGCATAGATATGGTACAATGCTTCTTTTACTCATTTTCACTTTCATTCTGCTGTGAAATTCTTTCAATTTTCTATGAGCACACTGGATTTTTTTTATTAATAATATATCCAAGATTTTCATTTATTCTTCAGAGATTACAGGGGGAACATAATGGACTGTAGTTCTGGATTTGCTATGCACATGCAATCACACACACACACACACACACACACACACACACACACACACTCTTACTGTAGTTTTATGTGAAATGGGAGGGGTCCTGTGGATCTAACAGGCTATGTTATCAGTCCTGACATAGTGAACATATTTGCAGATAACTTGCATAATGGCATGCAATAAGATGATCACATTTCCAGGTGACGAGGAAATGAGAGAAATAACTAAGCTGA